>CM076577.1:964979380-965159974 GCA_034641835.2 Pinus albicaulis
TTAGTGAGGGAGGTACTTCCAACAATAGGAAGTCTCCATCAACATCATCCAATGACACTAACCCATATGTCGTCCATCACTATAGCATACTTATTAGAATGAAACCTGCAATCTCAGTAGTGTCTCTACCTCATCACATATGAACCTGAAGATCCCAAACCTCCATAGGGATACTCCATTTGAGGCTAGACTCCCTCTGAGCTTAGACGATATCCAATGGCTTATTCCTACAAGAACTCATCCTCCTAGATCAAATACACTCGTGCACATCCCTCCAATGTTGGATATGCAACGTCATGATCCAATGAAGAAACTAACTTTCCAATCTGTAGTCCATCACATGAAGCATTATCAAAACAATATTGTCCATGCCAAATAAATCCTCAAGTTTTCCCAATGATCAATGGAAAATAAATTGAAGTCCATGATCAACAACCTGTACTACAATTTTTTTTTGTTCCCCAAGCTCACCACCATTTCACCATAACTCCCAGGAAATCTCGTTTCCAAGCCAATGAAGACCACATCTCCATGTCTTTAGCTTAACCCTTTTCTCCATGATCTAGACAATCCCACAAATCCCTCTCAGTTTCTTTGTTGTGCACACATTGATTCACTCTCCCTCAAAGTAGCTCAGACATGCTCTGATACCAAGTTAAATTTTCCATGATACTGGTGTCGAGGATAGAATCTTAAATCGCTTATGCTACCAAACCAAGTATCAGAACATATTACAATGGAATATAATCTGCAATAAATCACATGTGCACAAATATATACAACTTTTTACACTATTTTATACAATAACCAAACTTCCTTATATTAATCAAACTAAATAATACAATAGTCTAGGGCTCCTTTACCAGGGATAACGACCCTCAAATATCCACTAGTATAAGAATACAAAATTGGGGCTTGATGTCAGTCCATCGACAACCAATCTACCCTCAATAAGATACTCTAACCATTTGGTTGTCTCATGCTCTCTCAGCTCCTCTTGGTCGTACCTTGTACCTTCCAGGTCCTTCGGCTCCTTATCTACAATGCCTGCCTCTATCAATGATCCAAGTCTATCTGGCCATTGAATCTCGATTATCTAATTTGATTTCTCATTGATCATTGGTCCATCAACGCATCAACACATTGAGACTCTCGTTAAGTTGTTCACAACTCACAACTTCCCATTGCTGCTTCTGAGCTACTCAGAGACATCAACCCAGTATAGTATTCCTACGCTACTCCAATGAAGACTAACATAGGGCATGTAGGGCTAACACCTATCACTGCAAGATGTCCATCTCCCATAATGGACATGGGCTAGGGGAACTTCCCATATTATGTTGTAGATGTCCTTCTCCACATGACAAGTATATGGCTACTCAATCTGACCCTAGTTGATCAGATACTTGAGCTCAATACAAAAGCAGATGCTCCAACATGCATCCACAACGATTCGATCATTTGGTGGAGAAGGGGTTTTGTAAAAGTTTATATTGGAACCACCACCGTGTGCTAATACTATGACCCACGATGTTGGCGATCACAATAGCCACCACCGCCTCCTCCTACTAATTCTATGACCCATATTCCCTAAAGTGGGGGATCAAAATAGAGTTGACTGAGAAATGCAGGGATGGAATTCACTGAAAATTTTGGATCAATTATTAGCAGGGAATTGCTAGGAGGTAACAGATCTTTCCATCATTTGCAGACAACCCTCATTCTAGCAACATCTCAAATAGGAAGCCTTGCTAAAATAGAACGCAAAAAATCATCATCAAAGACTTCCATTTGTTGATTTACATTGAATGATACATCAATGAACAGTAGCAAAACACCTTAAATTGGTTCTAAACCTCCTCACATAAGTTTCCATTCTTCTCATAAAATGATAAGTATATATAAGAGAAAACTTTAAAAATAAATATTATAGTTTTATTAACCAAAACATAATACTATGGGTTAATACCATGGTTTATCAATACCATGAGCCAAAAATAAATATTATAGTGTTATTAACGAAAACATGATACTATGGGATAATACCATGGTTTATCAATACCATGAGTCATCCAGGCTTTTTATTATTATGTTATAGATATAAGATTTTTTAATGGAGTTGTCTATGAGGCAGAGGAATTGACCGGACTACCAAAAGTGGCTGGAATCTAGGCAAAAAGATTTAAGAAATCTTGCACTAGTAGTGTTTGAATCATGCTTTTTGATGGTGGAAATGGATCTTGCCATAATTTCTTATTAAAATCTTGTGGGAACTTCCATGATTTTCAAGGCAAAAAAGAAAGTTGGTTAGACCAAAGCTTTTTGTTACATTACAATACCGTGGGCCAATACTATGGCTTATCAATACCACATGCCCAAAAACCATAACTGATTTCAAAATCAAAATATTTAAAAAATAATTTATTTTAATTTAATTTATAATATTTTTTTAATTAAATCTAAAAGCAAAAAGGTTATAATTACTTTTGAGGTATATCTAAACCCTCCATCCACACGACTACTAAAAAATTTACATAGAGATTAAATCGAGGTTTTAATAAATAAAAAATGAGAATACTTTTACATATACCTATGTGAAATTTATATAATATAAATAACATTATAAATAACCATGATAGATGTATCTTAACCAAGGATCCAAGTGAAGAGAGAAAACAAAGGGACTAACAACGATAGAGGAAAGATAGTTCATGATTCTTTTAAGTTTTTTATTATTGTATTTCCTTTGATATGATTAGCCCAAAATATATGTTTAATATTTTACAACCAATTATGTTTTTTTA
Organism: Pinus albicaulis; assembly: GCA_034641835.2. Taxonomy (NCBI): domain Eukaryota; kingdom Viridiplantae; phylum Streptophyta; class Pinopsida; order Pinales; family Pinaceae; genus Pinus; species Pinus albicaulis. The sequence continues at coordinate 964,982,185 of CM076577.1, forward strand.
ATTACGTCGTAAAGTGTTCCCATCATGGGTTTTATTGGATTACCCATAACCATGCTCTCGGTTTTATCAGATTACCCTCAACCATGCCAACAAGGGTTCTCAGCCACTAAGGCTCAACTCAACCACCAAGGCTCAACACTGCCACCAAGGCACTCAACTCAACCAACAAGGCTCAACTCAGCCACAAAGGCTCAACATAGCCACGAAGGCCCAAATTTTCCACCAAGGCACTCAATTCAGCCACCAAGGCTCCACACTTCCACTAAAGCTCTCCACATACCCAATTCAACCAGGCCCGGGGCTCACCCTCAACCATGTCAACGGTTTTGTCAGCTAACCCTAAACCATGCCTACAAGAATCCATGTCCACTTCACTCTCACACATGGTTTATAGCTTACCACAAACTGACACTGCAAAGTGGTTTTCGGATTACCACAAACCTGTAATTACAAAGTGGTTTTAAGATTACCACAAACTTCATGGGGATACACATGCCTTTACAAGGCTCACAACCATCAAGGTTCACATTACATACTCCAACTCATGTAGTTACCAGGTACATAATTTACAAAGACCATTACAAAACATCCTAGACTTGCTTACTAATAAATGTATGTGACACATAATACACTATCATCATGAGTCTATTCCACAAACTCACACTAACTCACACAAACTCGGTTGTCAATTATCCTCCAACCTATGATGTTTCCATCTTCAGTGTCATGTATTCATTATATTTGGAGGTTAATCATCCATGCAAATAAATTTGTCTATTGTTGGAATGGCCAATTCCAGCAAAGACTCAAACTGGTGACAATAGTTGGTTAGACTAAATGTCACAACAATAGAACATCCAATTTTTAACCAGATTTACATTAATTACATGACAATTTATAAACACTTAATAAAATAAGAATGCAAAGTACTATGACCCTTCATGAAACATTATGCTTAGCATCTCAACATACAAAACGAAGCTTGCTTTCAACTGATGTGATGTAACTCAATGGTTAACTTGAATCAAGGTTGAAATTATTAAATCATGGGTTGAGTCAAACCAATCCAAGGTTGAAATGAAAGGCATGTAACAAAATTTTATCAGAATCGTAAATTAATTTTATCCATATTTGCATTGGTCAGCCAAACATAGGGCAGTAATCTAGTCGGTCAAATACAGGGCAGAACTTTGAAGGGTTAATGAGCTGGTAGCGTAGAGCTAGGCTCCACTGCAGAGGTGTACTGAAGGAGGTCTGCATGGGCAGCTGCTAGTTCCTTTTGTACCTGTTCCAACTGTATATGCAGAATGGAGATCGCTCCAATGCACCCATAAACGAGATATTTCAAACGAGATTTGGCTTCATAGGCCAGAGAATTCACCTTGTCATCCTGCTAATGAGGCTCCAAAAAATTCAGAATTTTGGTCACGTGAAACTCTTAAGCCAAAAAACACCAATTCAATTGGACACTGTGGCTCGATTTGATAAAAAGTTGTGGCACTCTTCCTCTTAGAGAATTAAAAAATATGTTCTGACCTCACAATGGATGCTTTCACATCTCCATAGATAGCTCCTCAATTCATATAAGGTTCATTGCAACTGATCACTACTCAACGACAAGACCGAGTTTCCCTGGATAATCAAGCCACCCACAGGCTTAAAAAAAATTGTATCCACTGTAATTGTCTACAACTCTCAAGAAATGTGCCTACCTCTTGCACTCCAGCTCAATCACCACACCACACAAGCAAGAAAAAATCCAACTGTGATCACAGAGAGTGCTTCGTACTCTCGACCCTGTAAAATAAATTTTCCCATGCTCTGTTCGAGGCTTGCTATTTCCCATGACTGGGGAGGTGAGGCCCCTACTTCCATCTCCTTTGCAGGCTTTACACCCATTTCAGCAGTAGAAACCTTTAATTCAACATCGATATAGATGATGATCACATATCGTACATGAGCATATAAACATTTAAGGGTGGTAGGGTCGGGGACGAGACCCTAACCTCAGTCTACCTGCACCTCAGAGGGTTACTGATCTTCTTGTTGTTTTTATGCTCACCTCTCCTCCTATGTGCCCAATTTTCTGCCCCTCATCCCAAGGGAAGACAACGAAGCCACCCAAAAGTGGGAAGGGAAACCCTTCTCTGCCTCCACAACCACGCTCTGATCTGCAGTCACACAGTATTAACAAAGGATGGAAAACAAACAAAATACTCATCAAACTCTTTATTTCCCTTGGCCTAAGAGGGGCCAAGGACCAAGCCCTCATAGTCTCTGATACCAAATTAAATTTTGGTAGTTCACACTAGATTATTCATCAATTATGATATTACATATATACAAGAAGTGTCGTCTCAAGATAGGGAAACTATCTTGGACACACAATCAGTTGGTTGAGAAAACATCTCAACCACACACCAAACTAGGAACATATAGATATAGCCAACTCATATAGAATTGGAACAGACTCCTTTACATAGAAAGTCACAGCCAAGCAAGTAGGAATTACATTTTCCAAGTTCCTTTAGCTGCCACTCTGCACTCCTCTACATTTTCATATCTAATGTTAGACGATTGAAAGTTCTTCCACTATTAGATCCCATTGCTTTAATTGTCAATTGAATCTGATTTGGGCAACCATTCAACTTGTTGATATTTATCATAACCCATGAACATATTGCAGGTTGCAATCAATGTTGAAATTTGGAAATACTATAGAAATTTGTAATGAAAAATATTGCAATGATCATGTGTTTTGTTGGTTGTTTGGATGAAGGCGCTGCATGATTACATTGTGATCAAGGTTTTTATTTTAATGAATTTTGAATTGTTGCTAAAGAAATTTTACCTTGAAAATAAAGATGCAGTGTCATTCAATAGAAAATTTCCAAGCTATGTTTTCCTTTGAAATGTATTCAATTGTTTCCATGTACAAATTCATAGTTTGCTAACTGCCAAATTTCTGCATTTCTCCCAAATGCATGGAAATTTTCCAAATATAGTCAGGAGAACTAGGTTTCTTTGTCATTATCCCTATCGCAGTGTAATGGTTGAAGTTACTATATGAAACTGGTATCATTATTCAATTCTATAAGTTGTATATTGGAGCCCTGAGATCTGATGATGTGATTTTTCTAGATTCAGCATAATTTTTCTTCTTTGTATGTACTGAAAATTATTCTGAGATAAAATATGGTATTTCTCCATGCCATGAACATGATTTGATTTCAATGCTTTCTTTAGATTGTAACTGAAAAAATCATTAATGAAATATCTCCATAAAATTCTAAATCAACAATAGTGAGTGGTTTCTTATTGATTCTAAACAAGCTTGTAACAACCCTGATTAAAATTCCATGTAATAAAAGTTAATAAAGGAAAAATAATAACCCCGACTGAGGGGACATGTATTCCAAGATGAATGTTGGGAAGAAACATCCTAGTGCATGTGTTCATTTGGTTTATTATGGCTATGGAAATTGGCAAAGGAAATGGCTATGGATTTGGAAAGGAAAAGTGACATTTATCGACATTTATTTATGAAAATAATGGAAATTAGGATAAAAGGAAGGTGAAAGGTCACAAGTTGCATGCGAGGAGGAAAATAAATGGAAATAATGGAAAATTGAAGAAATTAGAGGCCTTATTGATAAAAAGGTTTATGAGGATCAATTCATGGCTTTTGTTAGTTTAGTTTTGGAGCTCTAATTCTATTCTCTCTCTCTCTTTCATACTCTTGGAAACTTAGAGTATTCTTGGAGAACTCTTGGAGAGTGTGGCATACTTGGAGTTTTGGAGCAAGAAGGAAAAGGAAGAGTAGGAAAGTGCAAGAGGATATCGGGATCAACAACAACATGTTTTTCTTGCAGGTACCAAATAGCATGTATGTTTTACTCACTAATTTTGGCATGCATGGCATATGCATGTGGTTATGTGTTTATGATCTGTCATTGGCATGGAGGATTTCCTAGATTGACAGTGGATTTTCCTAGCCTTGCCATTTCCTGGATAGCCATGGATTTTTGGATTCATTTCATTATTTGTTTTCTGATTGGTTCTCATGTTCCTTTAGCTTGGGTTGAGTTATTAGTTCCTAGAGCCTTGGTTGGACAAACACTCTGGAGCCCTGTAACAACTTGGGTTGAGTTACTAGTCGTGGAACCTTGGTTGGAAAAACACTCTAGAGACCTTGGTGGGTTGAGTTATTAGTCCTTGAGCCTTGGTTGGACAAACGATTTGGAGCTCGATAGTAGATGTGGGTTGAGTTACTAGTATTGGAGCCTTGGTTGGAACAAACACTCTAGAGCCCTAGACAACCTGAGTAGAGACCAATCTAGTTATGGTTGTGTTTTCCGACCGTGAGGTGGAATCACTGTTTGAGGTGGTTTGAACTATGGAAGCCCTGGTTTGGTTTTGATTGATGATTTTTATGATATACCACATTCATGCTTGGAAAATGGCATGGGGGTGACTGGATGGAGAGATATTTGGCTCATCCATGTCTATGGCCGGGTGGAACGTGGAAGTCCCAAACCTGGTTGCATTTTTCTTATGGAAATGAGAGCTCTTTTCCTCTTGTATTGATGGTTAAATACACTTGATATTATGTGTATTCTATGGCTGATGTATCCTTCATATTTTTGTTGTTATTATGTTGGTTATAAGCATATATTGTGACAATGATGATGTATGGCTCTCCTCATGTTTTGATTTGCAAATGAATGAACAATGTATCTATGACCTAATAGATGATAATGAAACTAATGATATAAGGGAACAATGCTTCTTAGTGATTCTCAGAAAATTTTGAGACCTTTATGCTCAGATTTGTTGTCTAAACCTGTAGATTACATACTTTTGATGTGATTGACGAAATGCCTGTCATGGCTTCTAGGGGTTCAGTCAAGTCCTTGTTCAAGTGATTGCATTTACATTGCTATTCCACTGTTATATTTTGTTTCTAAACCTTTCATTGAGTTCTGGGTAGTATTCTAGGCTCTAGGCCTGAAAAAGTGGTACAAATCCTGGGGACGTTGGCACAGGTCTGAGGAAACATTCCTTGGATGCATGCATGCACATGCTGTGGGAGTGTCCAGAGCCTCCCATACGCACCCTTGTCCATATCAAGGGAGCGTTTGGGAGTTTAATGGTAAAAAACCCTAGTGGGACCCAAGGGTTGGATACCTGAGTGGTTGGGATGGCTCTTGGAAGTTTCGTTGCTGGCGTGGAAGGTCTATATGATGTTTTTCCATCGATTCCACTTCCTTAAGGTCACCTAGAAGGTTGAATCATATCATAGTAACTCTTCTTCACATGTTTACATCGGTTGCACGGTTACTTGGGTAGATGTGGGAGGAGGGTGTTACAAAGTGGTATCATAGCATGGTTCACCCCTCGGACTAGATGAGCGGTGTGTTGGTCATACATTCATGTCATTTGCATATGCATTTAGTATGCTTGTGGTCTATGTGTGCTTGTTGCATATGCATGGTGTTGGCCTTGGTTGCAGTGATGTCACTTGGTTGCAGTGATGTCGCCATGTGAAAGTTAATGGTGTTGTTGTGGAATGTGTCATCATCATCCGTCAGAAACTATAGAAATCCATCGAAAACTCCAAAAATTTGCACGTAAATAAAATTCCAATAAAATTAAATAAAAATAAAAATAAATTAGTTAGTTTTGTTACTATAATATTACAAGATCAACATAAAACTTAACTTAAAACTATGGATGTAATTGAAACTTAAATTTATATTTACCCCATGTTGATAAAAACCAAATCTATGGTAAAATCCCCTGGAGTGAGTAAACCGACCTCAATAGTGGGCGAAGGCAGGGAATTTTACCTTCTACCACTCGAATTACAAGTGCCTTTTTTAATCTATTTTTTATACATATAATGAAACAAGAAATTACATATTAATTTCATAATAATACTAGCACAACAATATTATATGAAAAAAATAACCCAATCATATTATAAAATGTGAGATGTATATTAAACAATTTTTTTATTATTTATTTAATGTTAATATTAAATATTAACATTAATAATTTTATTGTTATTTAAAAATTATATATATATAACCAATTTAAAAATAATATAAGTACTAATATAAATAACTAGTAATTAAAAATAATAAAAACACATTTTTTTTTAGTGTTTTTAATAATAATAGTTATAGTAAAAGTGAATGTCTTAGATCCTTCTTTAAGGCTGAAAAAGGTCTTAGGATTAAAAAAGATCTTAAAGATCGATTTTTAGGGGTGCATTTTCCTTTTATCTAAGGAACTACAAACAAGATTGCTAAGATCCTGAAGAAGAATAAGGTTCTTTCGACATTTGGGCCCCTAAACACTATTCGAAGCTCCCTAAGACCAATGAAGGACTATATGAACCCTAAATATGGGAAATATGTCATCCCTTCCTCCTATGGGACTCCCTACATTGGTGAAATTGGCTGCTCAATTAATCAAAGGATTCATGCACATGCAACTGACATCAAACATGGAAGGCCCCGCTCCTTTGCTTTGGCAGAACATGCAGAAAAGACAAAACATCACATATGCATTGAAGAGGCAAGGGCCATTGCAAGGATTCATCATTTTCATCACCGTAAGTTTAGGGAGGCCTTGGAAATTGAAAGGAAATGTATCAATCTGAATAAAGACGATGGTTGGAGTATTAGCAAATGTTGTATCCCTACCTTGTATTCCTAAATTTTATAATATTTATTTTAATCATAATTTCTGGTATTCCTTTATTTATTTATTTATTTTTTTTACCATATTATTTTATTTTTTGGATTTAAATAATAAAATTGAGTTAATTCATTATTTTGATTTATTTTAATATTTTATTTTTTAATTTTCTTATTACTATTTTTAGTTTTATTGTTTAAAATAGTTAAATTTGACCTTATTATTTTTATTTTGTTTATTTACTTATTTTATTTTTTTCATTTTCTCATTACTATTTTTCAGTTTTATTTTTTAGAATATTAAGTTTGACCTTATTAATTGTTACTGACATTCATTTTGATTAAAATAATAATAATAATAATAAAATTAATTTAATTCTTTATTTCCATATGTTATTTTATTTTAATTTAAAAAATTGTTTATTAATTAATAATAACTATTTATTCGGGGAATCAGAAACACTTGCTTGTATACAACAAAACAATGAAATGGTGGAATTGATATTATAATGGTGGCAACATTTTATAGGTGGCATTGTTATTACAACTAGCCTAGATGCATCTTAACTCCAGATCTATCAAGCGTCGAGAGAGATCAAATATCTCGAGGTGCAAACCTTTCTTCAAGTTTTGCACTCAAAAAGAGGTTTTCTTTTTAAAGATTCATTTTACAATTTTTTTATTTTTATTTTTGTAAATTTCGTAGAGCCTTTCTATTTTCTATTTTTCAAAAAGCAAGTTGCTATACATATTCTGTTGCATGTTGTAGCCTCAACCTACCCGAAGGAAACCAAGTCTGTTGGCCACCTCAAAGAGTTAAAAGCCAACCAAAATTGAAATTGTTTTTTCCTTCTACTTACTGCTGTAACTACTTTACTGTGTCCATAAAAGTTGCAATTGAAACAAAAACTATTAACCTTATCTGCAAAAAACATTTAAAACTATGACAAGCTAATATTATCCATCATAAGAATCCACAGGAGCTAGGTCCTTTGCAGTGGAACCCGACATCTCTACTTGCTACATGCTTTGGAGTTGGCGCTCAATCCTCCCAATGCGTGCCGTTGCTTGAAACTGTGACTTGGCCATCTGACGAATATCTTGTTTGATATGCTGTAATTCAAAAATCACTGTTGGGTTGCCTTCCATTTCGTGCATGCTCGACATTGCTTTTGCTAAGACACATTTTAATTCCCAATACATGTTGACTGATTGATGAAATAGAGATACTCGACCTCTTGTATTTCCCGGGTCAGAAATGAAATCCATTTTTGCCTCTTGTTGCTTGATATCCTCATCTTCATCATTACGCTCTCTCTCCCAACCCTAGATGGTATTGCGAATATGAGCTGGGTTTCCTAATTCATAAAGAGCAGATATATTTTCTAGAGATTACTTATTACTCTTCCTTCCTCTCTTACTTGGTCCTGCACTTTGTATTGTTTGCTATTGTTTTCCTTTGCCTGTGCCTTTTCTTTTTCTTGCTTGAACTTTGGCCATAATGGCTTGGTAGACAAGTTCCCCTGTAAAAATGTATAGTAGTCCTATATATACCAGAGATTAATCAGTAAAATACATCTGATAAGATTTAGTGGCTTCCTCAGGATTTACCGCATGCACAGTAGTTTGAGCAAACAAAGTTTGCACGCCACAGTCTAGATTACCCCAGGGGATTTGCATTTGCATCTGGTTACAAATTATGACCCATAGATAACAGTTTATCATAAATAGAAATTGGGGGAAAACAAAACTCTGAAGATGGCTACACCTACCATGACCTCTACAGACAACATTCCAACTATACTGACAATGCATGCAGGCCTGTTCGTGAACCCAAAGGTTGTTACCCTTGATAGTTTTCCAGGCTTCAGTTACCATAAAATCCTTTCATTTCATTGAAATACAGACCATGAATTAAGACCATACAAATTAAATCCTAAATCAGAGTGAAGAGTTTGATATTGATACCAGCCTGATTTAAATTTCAAAAGAATAGAAAGAAACTGGGCTAGAGGGCTTCGAAAATAGGGTTCGATATCCTGAGCTCTATAGAAGAAATGAAACATGCAAGCCTCACCTACGACCTCTACCTTTGCGTTAAAACCAAATGAACAGAAGACTACACAAGATTGGTAATTAATTCCATTGAAGACACATAACATTGTAGAGATTCCATTAGAGCCATCATCTTCAACTACCGAATTTAGAGCTGGAATTATGAATTGGGAGGTAAGGGTCACAAGAGCCATAACATACTAATGATCCCAACGTCGGCGTTGCAACAATCTTTTCTCCGTGTCGTCGAACTGAACTCCTATGTGGTTTGCAATGACATTCCTCTGTTGGAAACACATTTTATTCCTTACACCTTCCCGCATCCGGCGTGGTTTCCCATTTCCTCCTGACATGCTCTGCTGGCTGAGGACGACGGTATTCATTTGCATTAATGTTGATCGTGGTAAGGAAATCCTACTCCATGCATTAAACCTTAATCATGATGGATGGTCAGGTTCCCACCTCCGCGTGGCACTGACCTTCTCCCATCGCTCTCCTCGTGGCACCCCGATCGAGGTTCATTTGAAAAATATTTAATTAAAAGAAATATTAAAATATTTTGGGTTTTGATTGTTTGTGTTGAATTAACTATTTTCCTTTTATTTAGGAAATGGTATTGACTTTAGTAAAGAGTAAAGATGTTTAAAATTTTACTTAATTTGCAAATTCAATGTGGTAATTTTTTTTGTTAAAGGTAAATTTATGATCCATTCAAATTCAGGTATATAATAAAGAAATTATTAAATGGGTGAGATAATTTACTATCCATTTAAATTATATAAATAATACATAGTTGTATTTTAGTAATTAATCTTAGCCCATTAATAAGTTAAAAAAATTATATATAATCTAAATATTCAAGTTATATAAAATTAAAGATTAGGTTAATGCTTTGGCCGACATTAGCAAAAATAAAATTTATTATTTTTTGAGGACGTGACATACTTGACATCAGGGTCATACTGGGTTGTAGATTGCACCTCTCGGCGCAACCAGCCTAGATCCATCTTAACTCCAGATCTATCAAATCTCTCGAGGTGCAAACCTTTCCTCAAGTTTTGCACTAAAAAAGGGGTTTTCTTTTTAAAGATTCACTTTACAAATATTTAATTAAAGGAAATATCAAAATATTTTGGATTTTGATTATTTGTGTTGAATTAACTCTTTTCCTTTTATTTAGTAAATGGTATCGACTTTAGTAAAGAGTAAAGATGTTTAAAATTTTACTTAATTTGGAAATTCAATGTGGTAATTTTTTTTGTTAAAGGTAAATTTATGATCCATTCAAATTCAGGTATATAATAAAGCAATTATTTAATGAGTGAGATAATTTACTATCCATTCAAATTATATAAATAATACATAGTTGTATTTTAGTAATTAATCTCAGCCCATTAATAAGTTTAAAAAGTTATATATAATCTAAATATTCAAATTATATAAAATTAAAGATTAAATTAATGCTTTGGCTGATATTAGCAAAAATCAAATTTATTATTTTTTGAGAACGTGAAATACTTGACATCAGGATCATACTGGATTGTAGATTGCGCTTCTCGGCATAATGATGGAAAATTTTAATAATGTTAATTTTACAATAGTAGGTTAAATGCATGATACATATTACAGTGGTAATATTTCACCAATGTAGTGTGAGAATGTCATTATATTACAGTGGCAATATATTATCAATACAATTATGCATGTGTATTATCACTGGATTGTAAATTTATTGTATACAATTATGCATATGTATTATCACTAGATTGTAAATTTGTTGTTTTTCATTTGTATTGGGTTGTATATTAACGTTCACAACATTTAACATTCTTATATATGTGGATGATCAAAAACGTTATAATACATTGGCGGATATGTCAATTAATAAATAATATAAGACGGAGAGTGTGTATCTATGGAGAAAGTTATTTCATATTATTATGGAGCATATATAGAGCACGCTGCTATTATTTTATTGCATACATTATAGTTGGTTGATATTGTTTATTACATACATTATAGAACTTGTTATATGGAGTGTGTATATAGCTCGTTGATATCATTGTATTGCATACATTATACCCTAATGCGACCACCTTGGGCGTCTAAAGGGTGTTGGCCTAACCTCCTATCAATAGAGTTCCGCAAGGCACGTGATCATGAAAGGATTTACTATTGGAGATTCATGACAAGCTATCAAAATAAAATTTAGTAGTAATGTTCGTGCTTACTTTCGCCAGTTTTTATTATCGATTTTTGTTGTCCTTGAGCACATCATCTTCTGTAATGGATATCAGTTTGGATGACCACCACATTTTCTTTATCTAATACCATTACTTGTGAAGCAATTTTTTTGTTCCAAAGGAAGATGGATCAATGTAACTATTGGGTAAAGGCATAAATCTCTCATACAAGGTGCTGACACCAAATATTCATCTTTTGACTAACTAGCTAAACTTCCAAGACAATTAATATGTGTAAGGACTATTTTAGAGTAGAGGTGCAACCAAAGACATTTATTTAATGCATTTGATAACACCTACATTCATTCCCATATATGATTGTGTATTCAACATATCTTATAATCAATTTTTATTTCTTTTGATCTTACGATCTTTCAAGGAAGATCATCTATTATCTCTGTTTGGTTGTGATTGTGTGCAGGGGTAAGAGATCATATGCAGACGTGATAGATCACTTGAGTGGAGCGCAAGATCTGCATCAAGATCAAAACCCTTCCTCAACCTGCGAGGAGGCTGTTGAAAAGTGTAACTAGGTCGGTCTTCATATTGACTATGTAATTATGGATTTATGTAAAGTACAAGACAAAGATAATAAAATTTATTTTGTACTTTCTTAATGGGTTTCATGACCAAGGGTTTATTGTAGATTAAATAGACTTCTTCTTGATGCCTATTAGGGTTTGTGTCTTCTAGGAATAAATATAATTAAGTGTCATTCATATGAAGGATCTAGTCTAGAGAATGCTCCAAGACCTTTCCAAGACCTTGTGGACGAATGACTTGCAATAGCCCCACCTATGCTTGAAGTCAAGCTTAAATGATGTGTCAAGTTGGTCTTTTAATAGCTGGATGATTCGGCCTAAAATCTAAAAGTATGGTCAGGCTCAAGATAGTGATTTGTCTCTATTTATACCTATGTCTTGCGGCTCATTCACATTAAGATTTTTGGTCATCTCTGTAATTGAAGTGCGTGATAAAAGAGCTGACAGTTCTAAGCATGAAAAGCGGATTAATCAATCATTAATTTGTAGATTTTCTGAAGTGAAACAATGCAGACTTTACAAGGTTATTACAGAGTACACAACGCGGATTCTTCTAAATAAAATAGCGGATAAATCTGAAGCATGTTGCGGAATGTATTGTGAAAGAAAGGCGCGGATTTATGAAGAGTACTACAATGTGAAGTTCATAAGACATTAGAGTGCATATTGAATTATGGTTTGAAGTGTAAATTAAAGTATGATGTTTAGTAAACATTCAAGTGCAGATAATGAACAAAAGGTTGCATGACAGATATCACTTCTGACCAGTCAGGGTCAAAGTCAATTCTGGTATTTGGATCAAGGTTCGTGAAGTGCGAATGCCATACAACGTTCTGATATACATATAAAGCGAAGTACAATTTTGTCTTTGGAATAGTTCAGTGGTAATATAAGCAAAAGAATATTAAGGAAGGTAAATCTATGCTTTACCTTCCTAATGTACAAATCATGAAGGAAATAAATAATATCCCAAGTGAAATAACTTCCAAGTAATAAGAAGAAAATAAGTCCCGAGTGGCTTGGCGAGTTCTCTTGTATTGGTGCAGGACAGTGCAGATTGGTGCAAGAAAGAAAGGCTAGCATTGAAGATCGACAAAGAAGAAATAAAAAGGTCTTGGAATCATCCATAGGTTAAGGGTCTAAGTCTGGGTCATGGTACTTGTCATTCAAATATCTATAAGAATATTTTCTCGTGGGTTTTCCTCTCCAAGAGGGAGAGGTTTTTCCCTGGCTCTAGGAGCCTAATTATTATGTCTCATGCCTTTTGATAGTTGACTTGATGAAATATTTAATAAGCTAATGAAGGGAAGACATAAGTAACTCAAGTAACCTCACAAGTAATTATCAAGAAGAGAATTTTGAATTAATCACTAGCCCTCCAAATGATCAACATGGTATCAAAGCTAAGGTGTAAATAAAAAGGGATATTAGACAAGAAGACACTCAAGGATCACAAAATTCAGTTCTCTAGAAAGTATCAAAGCAAATTCAAAGTCTACAAGGAAATCCTCAAGCCATCTCAAGAAGAATTTCAACCTTATTCAAAGAATCCACACATCGAGGAGGTAATCTTTGATATCAAAGATTCTTGACATTATTGGAAGACAAATCATTAATCACCACCCAACACTATTGAAGACATCTTCATTCTGAAGTAATCCTTGATCATCAAGGATCCAATATCACCTACTTTTAAATCAGTTTAAGAGGGAGTTATTTCCATCATATTCAACAAGAAAGATGATAGAATAAGAAAAGCATCTACTCAAGTAAGTATCTTTATGACCTCATATGAATCTATCAAAATGTATTCTTTGCAAAGAAAGCATCAAACTGGTTAGGGTTTCAAACTTTCTTGCATGGAAGACAAGGACAATGAAGTCATTCCAAATACATGAAGGAAGGTATAAAAGCCCAAAGGATTCTTGCAAAATCCACAAAAGACTCTCTCATCTTCAATGTATGAAATCTAGAATCATCAAAAGGAATATATGAGAAATTTGTGGAGATATTATCTGTAAGTACTGTAGGAGAATAAATCTCTCTGAGATCAACTGCAGGAATTGGGAGAAGAAATATCTGAAACTATATGACTACAATGGTTCTGAATTCTCTGCTAGAAGAATTGGGAAACTTCACTTCAGGTTTATACGGGAAGAAAGAAGCCACACCATTCCATAATTTAGGATCTCTATGTAAAATAGAGGAAACAAGATTGAAAGCCAAAGGTGTTATAGGATCAATTGAAGGGAATCAAGCCTTTGCAGCCACATTAAGGAAGAAAGGAAGATTAGGTAAGTTTGGTCCTTAGAATAGTATGAACAAAGCACAATGCTTTGGATGTGATGGACTTGGGCATTATAAAATAGATTGTCCTAAATCTAAAAAGGATAAGAGAAATAGGGAAGAATCCCATATCTCAGAAATGAGAGAAGAACTTGATGCAAAGAAATCTAAGAAATAATAAGCGAGGAATCTCCACTATGATTGATTTCATCCTCTCCTTTAAGTGATTTATGTTGGTTGTATGATAGGAAGAAGTGTAGCATCCTGATCAAAGCATGGTAGGAGTTCTTGGTAAAATAGCTCTTGTAAAACCTCTCTCATAACAATACTAATGGAAGGCAATCATCAAGATCAAGGGTCATCACGAAAAACATAATTCTGGGATGTGATGATATATTGATGGAACAGGCCAAGGGAATGAAGCTCTTTATTCTCGTAAAACTATTGAAGGATGAATTATATGCTGAGGTATGAGGTATGAGGTATGTATATATTTATATGCTGACACTGGATGCTGTGAAGTCATGTCATATGGTTTCAAAGCATGATCTATGAAAGAGGATCTCTCGGTGCACTAACAGATGAAATCAACATAATATATATATATATATATATATATATATATATATATATATATATATATATATATATATATATATATATATATATATATATATATATATATATATATATATATATCCTCATGGAATATGAAGTGGCTGTATATGAACGAGGAAATGGAAAATGTGTAAGTTCCTGGGAATGAAGATGATCCGAATGGAAAATGGCATCAACCCATGGTATTCATCTACCCATGTTATCCATCCACCCATGGAATTTACCCATGGTATTGTAAATGACATTGACCCATGGTATTCATCCACCCATGATATTTATTCGCCCATGGTATTATAAGTGACCCATTGTATGTATCCACCCATGGTATTCATCCACACATGAGATTTACCCATGGTATTGTAAGTGATATCTACCCATGGTATTGGCCCATGGTATCCACCTATGGTATTCTATCTCAAAAAAAGGCTATAAATAACAAGCCTCACTTTTTAAAAGGATAGATTGTCCGCCACAATGTAGCTTCTACAGTTATTCTCTGTTTTAATAAAACAAGTTTCTTTGTGGTTTTATTTTATTTGTGTTCTCTCTCCTTTTTTTTTTTTGGCATTCTAATTTTGCAGATCTTGTCAGATCTATTTCAACTTTTTAGATCTTTGGGGCCTCCCCCCAAGATCCAGATCAGTGGTATCAGATTCAGGTTAAGCCTCCATGGGAATGAGGGTTTGAAACATATTTCAGTTTCAATGTTTTGCAACAATCTTCAACAAAATCCGTGAATTTTTTTGGGCGGCGAGTTTTCAGATCAGATTTGAAAATTTTGGTGAAAAATTTACAAAAAAAAAGACTAGATCTAGATTCATTGTGAAAAAATGCTCAAATTCAAAAAAAAAATTGGCCAAATTGGAGTTCGGATGACGGAGATATCGCTGATTCAAAATCAGCAATGTTGAAGCAATTTTTCTGATGACAATTCATGGATGGCGACTCTCCTGTCATTTTTCGCAATTTTTAGTGAAAAATTTCAAAATAATGGATATAGATCTGAGCTCCTCTTGAAAATTCACCCAATTTCAAAAAAAAAAATCGGTCGAATCAGAGTCCGGATGTGGGAGTTATCGTTGATTTAAAATCAACTATTTTTCAGAAATTTTGTGACGGCGAGACAGTTCCAGCGCAAATCTGAGAGTCTAGAGTCTCCAGATAGTGGTTTCAAACACATGAGAAGATGTAGAATGATCATTCCATTTCCAAAAACAAGTTAAATAAATATTCTGAGTTATATTGACCGAGTTATGCTCATTCTAAATCTGGAGCAGCATTCAGAGCGGGTTCCCTTTGGAGACGTGCCCTCCCACCTCGCTTTAGTAGGCACCTGCTTCACATTCATCAGTTTCATCATAGAAGCATTTGACTTGGGTTATTTTGAGACGTGCCCTCCCATCCCAAGCTATGTAGGCACCTGCTACTTCATCAACAATCAGCATCATGGTTATGGGTCAACCGCACAAAATCATTTTCATCGAAGTCCATTTGCTAGGCCGCACACTGTTAGCCACACAGTTGGTCACAAGAATTACAGGGTATCTCTATTCTTGGATCTTCATTTGTCATGGTTTCGGTTCATCCACAAACCCACATTTCATCGAAGTCCATTTACTAGGCCGCACACTGTCAATATCACAGTTGGTCACAAGCATTACAAGGTATCTCTATCCTCGGATCTTCATTCATCATGGTCATGGGTTAACTACACAAAACCATTCTCTTCAGTGGCTCTTCATATTCAACAAAGGCTTATTAGGAGGGAACTTCACATAATGGGGACCATTGCTTCTTAAGAAGGGAGGAATGATCCGAATGGAAAATGGCATCAACCCATGGTATTCATCTACCCATCTTATCCATCCACCCATGGAATTTACCCATGGTATTGTAAATGACATGGACCCATGGTATTCATCCACCCATGATATTTATTCGCCCATGGTATTGTAAGTGACCCACGGTATGTATCCACCCATGGTATTCATCCACACATGGGATTTACCCATGGTATTGTAAGTGGTATCTACCCATGGTATTGGCCCATGGTATCCACCTATGGTATTCTATCTCAAAAAAAGGCTATAAATAACAAGCCTCACTTTGTAAAAGGACAGATTGTCTGCCACAGTGTAGCTTCTATAGTTATTCTCTGTTTTAATAAAACAAGTTTCTTTGTGGTTTTATTTTCTTTGTGTTCTCTCTCTCTCTCTTTTTTTTGGAATTCTAATTCTGCAGATCTTGTCAGATCTATTTCAACTTTTTAGATCTTGGGGGCCTCCCCCCAAGATCCAGATCAGAAGAATGTGTAGAAAGGAGGAGATCATAAAATGCAACCATGTCAAGAGGAATTTATCATCTGGAAGATAGGAAGATGTGACTAGGAGAACTACTAGGAGGATATGTACACTCTGACAGAAGTCTGATAAAGAAGAAGACCCTTGAAAAAACATATCATTAGGAGACGTGTCAGTATGAATAAATTATGCCCATGCCTACAAGAAGATGTCATGGTGAAAGATCGTCACTGAGGTAACTTTTGTTTTAAAAGTTCATATGTATATGTTTATCTGGATGAATTTGTGTAGGGCTGCTAATCATGAGCCTAGGGATGTATGATACTTGGAGATGATTCGAAGGAAAGCATCATGGCATAATGGTGAACCAGATGAGAAATACTGATGAATAAATTTATGATAGCGGACGTGATTCGTGACTGAAATTGATGGATGATTTGTGCCATATGAAGCCAAAAATTTAAGATTCATCAATATCAAAATCCATGACATCGAGGGGAGGAATTATTCATGAGTAGCTGCATTGTTGCTATAGGACCCTGGTTAAGAGGGAGCCTGGTGGTAAGTTTCTTACTTGGAAGAAACTTGAAGTATGTCCTTCTTGTGTTGAGAGGGAGTGACATATGTGATTCTCTATTACATGTGTCATGCACTAGACCAGGATTAACATTCGTAAGTCTTAATGAAGGCCATGTGAAGAGAATGGATAGACACATCATTCTGGTCTTCACCTAGAAGACAGAATGAAGGATTGGGTAATCATCTGGCATTCGACACTCTTTGAGAATGAGATAGGGCATTCAAGATAAGAGTAGTCGCGGACCGATATTATTTGAGGGCTGACAACCCAAGAGAAGAATAGTCCAAAAAGGTCATACTCTGGGAACACCTAGGTGGGGTATGTATGTTGGAGAGACAATGACTATGGTGTCCATTAGTCATGTGTATCACCAGCATTGTAGCCCATTGTCTCGGTGAGATATGGGGCTGTTAGTCAAGGCCTTGCACTAGGACAATGTTGGTTGATATGATGCTATACAGATACAATTACCAATCTGATCCTTCTTATGAAATTCTTCAGTTTGAAAGTGATCATGTACCTGTATGAATACCCCTAGTTAAGAGGGAGTGTTGAAAAGTGTAACTAGGTTGGTCTTCATATTGAATATGTAATTATGGATTTATGTAAAGTACAAGACAAAGATAATAAAATGTATTTTGTACTTGCTTCATGGGTTTCATCAGCAAGACTCTTTATTATAGATGAAATAGACTTTTGCTTGATGTCTATTAGGGTTTGTGTCTTCTAGGAATAAATATAACTAAGTGTCATTCATATGAAGGATTTAGTCTAGAGAATGCTCCAAGACCTTTCTATTGTGGTTCCTATGATTTTGAAGATTTGGAAATACCAAATGATAAGACAACATCAAACCACTTTGGGATCTCAGGATCTAGCCCTCTTGGATCCAGAGAGGGATCTCTCTATAATGACAAAGAAATATATCTCTTTGAAGTTCAATTTAAGGTATTAGGCTAGTTATATGGCACAAGGGTTGTTGTTTTGTAGTTTGGTTGGGAAACATGAAAGAAGGGTTCAAAGTAAGGTAAAGAAACGATTAAAGAAGGATTTTAGCAATGGGGAGATAATTCAAAGAAAATACAAGTCCATTGGGCAATGGGGTCATAAAAGGGTTTACTTGCAATTCAATATCCAAGGCTTTCAAATGGGCTAGTCATATAAATCATAGGATCTTTAAAGATGATATTAATGGGATGAAATGATGGGAAATGAAGGTGACTGACAAGGAAACCTTCCAAGGTGACCACTTAGGAGCGAATCTAGGGACAGGACATGCCTTAACCGTCTATGATCAAACTCCTAATGACGCTAACTCTTCAGATGATAGAAAACATTCAAGATGGACACAGAGTGAAGCCTAAGATCAGAGAAAGACTTTAAACCTTCTCTAATTTTTACATTCAACTTAAGGGATCTTAGAAAGGCAAATTGTCGGAAAAGGACCCCAGTGAGATAGAGCTAACTCTAGATCTCCCAGTTTCCCAATTCTTTCAGATAAAACTAGACAAGAACATCTAAAGACAAACTCTAAATTCATACATCAGCAAGCATGGACAAAACCAACTACTATACTGGTTAAATTATCTTGAATTTGTTCTTAGATTACAAACTTAGCAGAAAACATCGAAGATAAGAAGAGAAAGTAGCATTAGGGTACTTTGCAGCAGTATATCCTAAGCTAGATTACTGATTCTTATCATAGAAATTAAATGTGATGCATAACAGAGGGGAAAATAATAAAAGATAGAACACTTCACCATTGATTTAGATCAGGATCCAATGAACATACTTTTCATATTAAAGAGCAACACCAGTCACATACATCATTGTCCAGCAGCTTGATATCATCTAGAAATCATCTCCTAGTCTATTAGCCACCTATAAAATTTGTCATATCAAATGGTGGCTAAATCATTTTTGGAGCCTTCAAGAAACAAGTTTTATTGCTAAAAATATTATCTCTTGAAGCCTCATGAAGACATCATGCCCTTTGTTTAAAAATTTTCACTGTTGTTTCCCCTTTTAAACTCACAAATTCTGTTGATTTCATGAAGAAAAGACTGCTGCAAAAATCCCCATTTTTCCCCTCATTTTAACCCTCTTCTCACTTCAAATTAACCTCCATTTTCTCCCCTTTATTCCCCATTAAATTCCTTCATTTTCCATGTATTCCCCTTTTCCCTTCATGAAAATTCCCTTTATAAGGTTTAAAACTCATTTTTAGACCTTACCGAAACCCCCAAATCCATCAAAAAACCTTGAAAATTTCATAAAAATGAGCATTTTTGTACTAAGGCTTAAGCCCCTTTGGGCTAAGTCCTAAAACCACTTCCCCACATATTCCCAAGCCCTAGAACCAGGTGCTAAGCCCATTGGGCGCTTATCGCATCGGAAGCTATCGACGAGCGCAAGTCTTTGGCTTTATTAAAACCTCCGATGCGATTAGCTCCTTTATATATGAGCCTTGATCCTTTGTTTCATTCACAAAACCAAAGGCCCACAATCGGGCACTTAACACTTTATATAAACCCTCCCAATTATGTTTTCCCTTTGTAAAATCATCAAATTTCACTTTCCTAAGTTTTATATTAAAACCCGCCGGTTCATGTTTTTAATGAAAAAAACCATTGATTTTTTCCCGATCAAATGGTCAATATAATCTCGCATCGGAGATTTTCTAAATGGGTAGATTGAAAAGGCCCACACCATTGTTCTGATGCGATTGGCCCTTATATATATAAACCCCGGTCCCTTTGCTGTTCCATATACCCTGAGGCCCCACAATTGGGTGCTACACTTTATATAAATCCGCCCTGACGCAATAAACCTTTTTTTTCCATAAAAATTTTGATTTTTCATATTATAAGGGACCTGCCCGTTCATTTTTCAGACCGAAATTTTGCCGTTGATTTTAAGCCAATCAATGGCCAGCGTAATCTCGCATCAGGAGATTTCATTGGGCGCAGTTTATATTTTATTCACCCCCCCTGATTGGCCTCCTCCGATACATTCCCCACTGTCGATTTGATCCACAGATCGACGGTTCATAGCCAATCGCATTGGCGCTCCCCTGTCCATTGCCCCCGCCGATTGCAAAGCTCCGCTTACATCCGGGCCATCCACGTGTCCAGATCCGATGACCCTGATTTAAGCCCACAACCTTGGTTAAAAACATGAAAACCCTTGTATAATATTCTTTTAACCAATCTCTGCCATTGATATCTGTAGATCAACGGCCCATATTAAACCTTTCTCCGCCACATCAGAGGCAAATTGATTCCTCTCAGCTACCAGATTGCCACCTGTAGCCTCAAAGCATTCAACAGAGGCCGAGTAATGACCAGAACAGAGGATATTTTCCTCAATAAAGTCGAACAATTATTCCATGCCAAACAAAGTTATTGCAAATATGACACAGAGCCTCAAAGTCAACAAAAGCTTCCAGCAGGATTAATACATAATGTGAAACAATTAATACAGAGGAAATATCTATAAACTTCTCCATTGAGCCCCTCAAAGGCTGAGAAGCATTAAATATGTATTAATTTAACTCACAGATCTTTTCTCTCTTCGACCTCATCATTTTTCTATAAAATCTTCTTGAGGAGCTCATTGTAAAGTGTGGGTTGCAGAACTTTGAAATATACTTGAGCTTGAAACTCCTACTTGTAAATAGTGTTCAAAGGATCTTGGAGCTCTGTTTGTGATTTAATAAGTTAGGTTGAGAAGTGAAGATGATTTGTGAACTGAAACATTGGACTTAAAGATTGTAACTGGATTGACATCAATATACAACATGTTTCTTGGGATCCTGGTCTATATCACTGGTGAAGTGCTTCTTTCTTCATTATTGTTTTTCCTTTCATGTATGCCATTTTTTCCATTATTCTCTGATAAAGAATAGCAAGCATAGAGTTAGGATTTACTGTTTACAATACCCTTCTCTGATTGATAAGCTTTATCTCAATGTTTTCCTCTAAATTGTTTATTTAAGAATGATTCAATACAGTTCAAGCAGTTAAGAATGCTGGCGTTCCCTCATCGTACTATTTGCTTTAAACATTGTTCTTGAATGTGATTTTCATTATTTTCTTAGTAAAGTTGGACTAGAAAAGTGATGGCGTGCCCTGTTTTCTAGCTTCTTCCTCCAAAGGTAATTCTGAAAGTTTCCCTAAGTGTATGCTGAAAGCATACTAGATTTAAAAGTATTTAATCTGATCTTAGGCTACATTTTGTTTATCTAATGTGTTTTCCTCCTTTCTGAAAGTAATTATGCAGATTAATAGATTGTTTGTCTCTTGAGTTATCTTTAATACAAGCTTGTCCAAAGAGGTTTATGGTGAGCCCTGCCCTTTCATTGGTTTTAAACAGTTTCTTGATAGGCTTTTCTTGTTTGGACAGACTATAAATCCTAGTTGAAATTATTATCTGTTTCCACCCCTGCAACACTTTTATTGTTTCCACTCCATCATTTAATCTCAAAGATCTTGTGATATAGATGACTTTCCCCTTGGACCAATCTTGAATTGTTGCACAATTAAAGCCCTATTATGACTCCATAGCCCAATGGACTAAAAACCAGCGTTATATCTATCTAATCAGCCAAAAATTGTTCTGATTTCTTGCAACTTCACACCTTTGAAACTCTTTACATTTAGGACTTTCCACTCAACTAATAATCATGCTCAACCATCCAAAACAAACAAAAACCATTTCTCTTCATAACTAGCCTAATATCATTACCCAAAAGCCTTAAAGATAAATAAATCTTTGCACTTGTTGGGGAGATCCCTCTCTGGATTCAGGAGGGCTAGATCCTAGAATCCCAAAGTGGTTCAAGTGTTCTCTCTGCAGTTTGACTTTGCCAATCTTGCAAATTACAGGGAGCTAACACAGCCTATGTTACAACTTATACACATAACTCTATCTAAATGAAACAACTTACAATCCACGGTTAACCAACATTTACAATGTATTTCTGAAGAGTTCTTATAGCTGAAAGAGTAGATGTAGAGGTAGATAGAACTTAAATGCATCATTAAAATAGAGGGAGGAGTGTTCTTGCAGCCCATTCTATCTTAATATCCCTGTATTGATATTTAGTACTCTTTGGATGAACTAGGGGTCTTCGACATGCTGATAATTACTTCAGAGGTATGTTTCTGAGGTACTTTCTAGCTGTTCATACTCTATTTGTACTCCAGGACAAGTAAGGCAGATAAATGACTTTCAGGCCTTCCATACTTTGTAACTAATGCTCTAGCAATCTTAGGACTTCTGTCAGGGTGGTGATCTTCTCAGGAACTTGGCGGAGAATAAAAAACATCATGGGAACTTGTCATTTCTTGGGAAAGAACATTCTGCTGATGTGAAACACTGATATGGCTTGTTTCATGTGCTTTAGGCTTTATTAGCCTTCTGGATCGTGTATAAGGTCTTCAATCTGTATCTTCATCCTTTAAACATTGGATTAAAGCATTTGATCTTCAATAATGGGCTTTTAATCCGTTTAATCTTTTGTTGATACACTTTTCCGCTTCTCTTCTGTCTTGTCTGTGGATACATAGGTTTTAATGGTGCCGAAAGGTTTGAAACAGAGTTAATAACTCTGATTTGGATAGAAAAACATGCTTTGAACCCTTTCTGGACGTCTCTCCTGCTATCTTTGGCTCTGAAAAATGGCATTTCTGCGCCCTGTATTACCTGTCTGTGATAGTGAGACAGAGAATAATTTTTACCATCTGTAACCCTGCAAAAACACAATAAACATGTTAAGAAATCCATGCAGGAGGGAGGATGGATTCTTTGGAGGCTCGTGGAGGATGGAGCGAAATGATGAAAATAGTGGTAGCAGTGAAGAAATGGGTGAAAATCATGGCGGAATGGTGAAAAACTAAGCTGATGAAGGTTTGGTGCGAGGAGGGTTTTAAACCATCTGATTAGACTGATGGATGGCGATCAACGGTCAGGATTTACCGGTGCAGTTGTTTAGACTAAATTAGGCGAAAGGAAAAACTTTTAGTGTTAAAACACAAAAGTTTAATATTTGGGCGAATACAAAGGAAAAAGGGTAAAATGAAGGATATCGGGGGCCTTTGGTGGTGGGACCGAGAGGGTGGAGGGAGACTGAATGTGGACCATCAGATCACTGGAAGAGATCGATGGTGGGGATCTTCCGATGAAGTTCTTTGGAAGGTACGATGAATTGGATATGAATGAAGATGCGATAAAATGTGGGCTGTTGATCTAGATCAAATGAACAATCGAGATCTTCAGATGGAGCTTTCAGGAGCAAAGGGGCATAGGTGGTTTTAGCTGAAAAACTGCTGGTTTCGCGCAACTCCAAAGAGGTTTGAAAATTTTCCCAAAAAAACGCGATATACCTCGCTTCCTGACACGTGTCCTCCCAAAACCGCTTTCATCGCGTAAATTTGGAACATTAAAACTCAGACGCAGAAATCATGCAATATGCATTCTTAGCCGTTGGATGAAAGGCAGAGAGATCTGACAGTGGGGATGCGAGTGCGATATGGAAAGATGCATGGGAGAGAAGGTGGGAAGAGCCAACGGCGGATTAAATCCTGACCGTTGGATCCATAGAATGGACAGCCAAGATTTGATCGGGGATCAGCGAAACAGTGGCACGGAGGAAGGGGAAAGCAGAGTGTGATGAAATCTGGACTGTCAGATCTGGCGGAATGGATGGCTAGGATTTAATCGTATCGGAGAAAGGTAGTGGGTCAAAACTCCAAAGTCTTTTGGTTTTGCGATTTGCGATTTAGCGTGCACCGTCGGATCATTGCAGAGATCAATGGTCCATATACAATCGGAGGGGCAATGAAGAGAGGTTATGGGCACGGTGTGATTTTAGCGCTGGCCGTTAGATCTGTAAATATCGACGGCGGAGATTGCAGCGAAGGTCGACAGAACAAAAGTTCATCACATCGAAAGATTTGAAATAACAAAGGAAAAGGTGATAATGAAAGCTCCGATTGCGATTGCGCGACGGGCTTAGCGCCTGGTCCTGGGCGCCGGGTTATATGGAGAAAGGGCTATAGAGTATAAGCCCTCAGGGGCTTAAGCCTGTTATAAGGTAAAAAGGGTGTTTTGGGCCCGAAATTAGTGTTTTTAAGGCCAAATGGGGGGTTCCGGTAGGGGGAAAAAGGGATTTTTAAACCAAATGAAGGGAGCCATAAGGTTTAAAAGGGGATTTTGATGATTTAAAGGGCTAAAGAGGGGATTTTGTGGGAATAAAATACGGAAAATGGAGGCCTTTTTTGAAGCACTATTTTTCACAAAACAGCAGGACTTTTTTAGTGGAAACAACAGTGAAGATCTCTTCAAAGGCAAAAGACACATAGAGGCTTCAAGGATGATAGATTTTCAAAGGAAATTTCTCTCTTGAAGGCTCAGAAATATATTTAGTCACCTGTTTTCTTGACAAAATTTTATAGGTGGCTAACAATGGCTCCACATGGGGATGACATCTTCTTGAAGGTGTCAAGAATCTCAGAAAATAATATTTTGAAGTAGGCCAGATGCCTGATCCTTGGCCATATTTTTCCTTCTTCGATCAGCTTCCACAACTCATGAAAACATCATATTAGCAGTGATATTCTCCCAAACAATCTACCTACCCATCCTACAGTCCTAACATTTTTTCTTCAAGGTGCGTTTAGACTTGGAGACCTTCTTCATCATCAATTTTTTTATTGAAATCAGAAAAAATATAATCTAATTCTACCCTAATTCCTCCATGAGACCAGATTAGATAGTTGGCCTCATAGCTTCTCTACCTACACTAATATCTGCTAGGATTAAACTGTCTAGCAGATTTCTTTTTCTACATTCTAAGACAGAAATTTAAAAACAATCAAAATAGGATTAGATTGTCTGGTTTGCTGTGGGTCCATGGCATAAAGACAACTGCACATGAACTGAACTTTGCAGGAAATTGAGACCAAAATTTTGAAGGCTTGGAATTGTGCAACTTTAGAGAATCCTTCTTTCTTTTGTGACTCAGATTTTGAGCTTGTCAGAGTCACTTTTCTTCTTCATTTCAGCTCTAGTTTTGAGTTTGTTAGAGCTGATTCTTCTTCTTCCTTTGCTGGTTCAAGTTTTGGGCATGTTAGAACCAACCTTTCACTTTCTTTGGCTCAGGTTTTGAGCTGATTTGAGCCATTCTTCAGAACTTCACAGGTTCAAGTTTTGAGCTTGTCTGGACCTTTTCTTTTCTATTTTTTTTGTATTTTTTTCTTTTTTTGTGAAACTGAACAAAGCAATGGTATTTATAATGGAAGTGAAAACTTTAAACTCTGAACTTCATCAGTAATAATGTTTGAGCATCCTGCCATTGACATGACACCCAAACAGATCTGTACCATCTAACTCTTGCAGAAAGAATGCATTTGGACCAATGGTAGATTGAATGACATAAGGGCCTTGCCACAAACTGTCAAAGTTGCCATGCTTACCCTTATCTTCTCTTCTAGAGTCCCACTTGAGCACCTTGTCTCCGATTTCTAAGTCACAAGATTTTGTTCTCTTATCAAACAACTTTTTGATGCTTTCTTGCACCTTTTGAGCTCTGTTGTAGACCTCTTCCCTTGTCTGCTGGAGATGTATTTTTTGATTGATCCTCCTTACCATGCTGTCTTCTTTTGACTGTATTTCTTGGACTAATTTTATTACTGGTACCCCTAGGCTGGTAGGGAACACTAAATCAGCCCCATAAATAGGCTGGTATGGTGACATGCCAATGGATTTCTTTGTAGTCAATCTGTCTGCCCACAAAGCATGTACTAACTTGTTATGCCATGATTTTTTATTCTCTTCAAGTAGCTTCTTGATGATGGTCACCAAACTTTTATTTGATGATTCTGCTAGCCCATTACCTTGTGGGTAATAAGTAATAGAGTGACCAAGAGCGATCTGATACCTGTGACAAAAATCAATCATCTTTTTGGAACCAAAAGTAGCAGTATTATCAGTAATAATCTTCCTAGGGTAGCCAAATCTAGATAGGATATGGTCCTCAAGGAATTTTATAATGACAGAATCTGTGGCATTCCTGGAAGGTATGGCCTCTATCCATTTTGTGAAATAGTTTGTGGCTGTGAGAATCCATTTGTGCTGGGGAGATGAAGCAGGGTGGATTTCTCCTATGAAATCTAGGCCCCATTGTTGAAAAGGAGCTTCAATATTGATGGGTTGTAATGGTAAATGGAGGAGTTTTCTTTTGCCCTCAAAGATTTGGCACTTATGGCAGGAAAATATCATTTTATGTACATCTTGGAAAAGTGTGGGCCAGTAAAAGCCAACTCTGAGGATTTTGTTGGCTGTGGTTTTCCAGTATAAATGGCCTCCACACTCTCCTTCATGGAACTCATGTTTGATCCTCTCTGCATCAAATTCAAGCAAACATTTAAGCAAAAAAACATTTGCATTTTTCCAGTATAAACATTAATTTAAAATGCAATAATTTCTAGCTTTTAACTTTAAAAACCTTGCTTTTGTCTTTGATAAATCAGGAGGAGCATTAAGATTTGTAAGCACATACAAGATGCTAGCATACCAAGGTGATTTTTGGAATTGTTCTTCAACAGTAGGAGCAGGCAGTCCTTCGTGTTCATTCAAGACATCTACCATGTTTATGTCAAGGGATTGTAAGTTAGATTCAACCATTAATTGTGCCAAGCCTTGACCCTTAATGAGTTCTGTGGGTTTGATCTCCAAATCATACTCTAATATCACTGCAATCCATTTACCTCTTTTTCCATCTGGATCTTGTGACAAAATATCTTTCACCACTATGTTAGGCACATAAGAAATGATGTGAGAATGCAGAATATACACCCTGAAATATTTTAAGGCCTTTACCAAAGCATAGGCCTGTTTTTCCATTATATTATATTTCAAGGGGGCATCTCTTGGTGCCTTGCTAAAGAAAGAAATTGGCTACTCTTGGCCTTTAGGGTTTTTTTGCAACAAGACTGCAGCCACAGTATGCTCTGATGCAAAGGAGAATATAAGGAAATCTTTTGTGAAATTTGGGCTGATTAGAATCGGTGCTCGGGTAAGGGCAAGTTTTACCAGTTCAAAGGATTTTTTGGCCTCTAGAGTCCATTTAACTCCTACTTCTTTCTTAAGCATGTTTGTCATATTTCTCAGGAGTTCTGCTAAGTTAGGAATAAACCTCCTCAGGAAGTTAATTTTCCCAATAAAGGACTACAATTATTTTATGTTTCTTGGGTGGCTAATCTGCAGTATTCCCTCAACTCTTTTTGGGTCTATTTTAATCCCCTTTTCTGATATAATATGGCCCATAAGCTTACCTTCTTGGAGGCCAAATACAGTATTTTTGGGATTTAAAGATAGCCCAAACCTTTTGCACTTCTCAAAGACTTTTCTTAGATGTTGGAGGTGCTCTTCATCAGTTTTTGAATAAAATTTTATGTCATCAAGATAAATTATAATGAAGTGCCCTATTTCCTCCTAAAATGTGATGTACATAGCTCTTTGGAAGGTTGCACCAACGTTCATTAGTCCAAAAGGCATTTTCACATACATGAAAGTGCCCCATGGAGTGGTGAAAGTTGTTTTTAGTTGATCTTCTGGGAGTACTAAGACCTGTTTATACCCTGAAAAACCATCTAACAGAGAAATCCTCTTTGCACCGACTACCCTTTGTAGGATGTGTTCCATCTTGGGTAAAGGGTAATTGTCCTTCATGGAAGCTCTGTTAAGGTTTCTAAAATCAATGTACAGTCTGATTTCTCCTTTATTTTTCCTTACGACCACTAGGTTAGATACCCAATCAGAAAACCTCACAGGCACTATGATTCCTGCCTCATACATTTTCTTGATTTCCTTTTCCACTAGAGGTAGTTGTACTGGGTTAATCTTGTGCAGTTTTTTCCTAAAGGGTTTTTGGTTTTCTTCCAATGGGATCTTATGCTGGATAATTTCTGTGTCATAGGCTTTTAAGTCCTCATAGCTCCAGGCAAACATATCAACAAACTCTTTAAATAAATCAATGTATTTATTTTTGATGTGTGCTGGCAAAGTTTTGGCCAATTTAATCATCTTAGGCTTATCTTTGCTGCCTATATTGAATTCTTCAACATCTGACTCAATGTGTTCTATAGTGGGTTTCTTTGCCACATCATTGAAATCGAAAAGGTCCTATAGGGGTGCTAATCCTTTGGGTATGTTCTTATCTTTGGACTGCAACACCTCAATGTCTTCTTTATCTGTTTTCATGTATTCTTCAGTTTGTTTTTCAAATTCTTTGTTCAACATGTTTATTTCTACATTGGGGGATGGTTTTCCTTCGTCAGGAGGCTCTTTATCTACACAGTTTTCATCGAATTTAGAGTCTGAATCAGGTATTTCAAACTTATTCCTGCAAAGCAAAAAATCCTCTATCTGTTTGTCACCCTCAAGACCTGCCAATATTTCTCATTATCTGGCACTGCAGGTCTATATTTTGTTTGAATAATGATCTGTTTGTCACTAGGAAATTTATGATATGAACTAGCAACGCAACGAAATCCATTTGCAATTATGTTTTGACTCCTGGGAATAAATACAAGTTCATATTCTACAAACGTTTTCAAAAAATCCATGGCATCGTTTTTGTATGCCCTTAATCTAGGATGCTTTGCAGTATATTCTCCATTCAATTGTTTGATGACTAATTCTGAGTCTCCTGGAACAACTATTCTCTTAGCTCCTAGTTTTTTCAATAGATTCAATCATAGGATGAGAGCCTCATACTCTGCAATGTTGTTTGTGCACTTAAAGTCTAGTTTAAAAGCATGGCTCTCATCATAGTTACTTTCAGAGTTGTGCAACCATACCCAGCTCCTGCATTCTTTCTAGTGCAAGATCCATCAAAGTTAATTTTCCATAAGTATTGTTTGCAGAATTGTTATCAGTTTCATCCCTAATACTATGTTCACCATTGTGTATTGTTATGTTTTGTTCTTTAGGACTTTCATGGAGTTCAGAGTGATGAGTAATTTGTTGTTTGCAATCTTGGTTTTGTTCACTCTGATTTTTTGATTCAACACACTGTTCAAGGGTTTCTCTCTTGCTTTCCTCTATTTCTAGAGCTGCCATTGTGTTCGAATTTGTGGCTTATACTTTGTTATCTAAATCTGTGTTTCCTAGCTCTTGTTCATCAGTAAACTCATCATTGTAAAGGATAAAGGAATCCAGATCTGTGTGGAAAGAGTAGAGAGGTGAATTTTCAGGTTTTTCAGGGCTACTAACCATGAATTTCATGTGTGCCTCTCTATATAGTATTCTAAGCTGGCTAAAGATAGGGATAGTGGCATATGTCCCGTCCATTTGCATTGTACCTTGTAGCTTGGCACCCCATGATCTTGACAACAACATGCCAGACTTAGGAGGTACATCTGCCACTACAACGTCCATAACCATGCACTTGGTTGAGATTTTAGTCAAATTCACACAAATATCTTTGATTAGGCCAAGGAACTTCACTCTGCTAGAGTCAAAGGAATATAAGTCCTTATAAGTTCTGGCTATTTCTAGGCCTAGCTTCTCCATAATCACTTTTGGCATAAGGTTGTGTGAAGCCCCATAATCATGCATAGCATTATGCAGGATTTTTTCATGGATATTAAGGCTGACATAGAAAGGAGGTATCACCCCTTCCCGAAATTTCCCTTCAATTTTTGGGCCAAACAAAAGAGCTGGTTGATCATCATTCAAATTGACAGTGTCACTGTTTTCTCCTAAGTTTAGAGCTTTCAAAATTTGACCTTTATATACATCCTGAGTAGCCAACTTAGTGAGAGGAACAGAAATTTTGATTTTGGCTATCTCACTTTCCAGACTGAAAGGAGACTGACTTTTTGGAAGGTTCAATTCTGTTTTATTGGCCACTATCTTATTGGCAGAATCAGCTTGCCGATTCTCACTATGTACAATGTTTGAAGTTGTTTTATGAGGAGCATTAACTGCATTTCTAGTGCTTCTATTTTCTTGACTTGGTTTATCAGTAGTTTGGATGTCCTTTTCTTTGTTTTTTCCAGAACTCTCAGTTGCTGATTTTTACTTTCAACAATCACTTTAGGAGTCTTTTCAGGTCTCTTTTTAATGGTGATTTCAGAGGATTTTTCTTTGGGAGTGTCTACGTTCTTCTTGCTTCTGAGATCATATTGTTCTCGAAACTGCATGATGGCATTTTGAAATCCCAACCTATAATCTTCAGATTCTAACCCTTCCTCATCCCAATGTGAGTATGAGGTCTGATTATCCTCTGTAGAAAAGGTGTGATCCTGGTTATCTACTTCCACCATGTTTATGGTAGTTCCTTCTGATTATTCTACTATTCCCTCATCCTCATCAAGGAAGTTCTCTTGGAATGGAGGTATGACTTGTTGATCAGAGTCCCTTTGTCTATTTGGGGGGTTGTTTCTCCTAAAATTTTGGTTCTAGTTTTGATTTTGGTTTCTATTCTGATTGTTGACTTGGATCACCATTTTCTCCATCATTCTTTCCATCCTCTCCATGTTTTTGGCTAGACTATCATATTTTGGATCAGATGAAGAAGCTATGTTGTCATCCCTATATGTTACCTTCTTTTCAGCCCTCATTCTAGCTCTTTTTCCAATCAGGTTTGCTTGTACACTCACTGTTCCTTTCTGCATGTCTTCTAATGTGTCATAATCTCTCTCCCTAAGCTGGTAGGCCATATTAGCATCAAATCCTTCAGGGTATTTCACTAAGGCCATTCCTTGGGGAGGTTTCATGTGTGGTGGAAGAGCGTTGTAGACACTATTAAATCTATTAGAGTAATCATGGACACTCTCTCCTTGATTTCTCTTGAGATTCTTATATTCTGCCAAGATTTGGAGAGGGTTTCTCTTTACTTCCCATTTGTTTATAAAATTTTGATGTAAAGAGGGAAGGTCATGGATGCTATTGGGAGGTAAGCCTTTAAACCACTTCTTTACCTCTCCTCCTAAAATCTGAGCAAAGATTCTCATTTTGATATTTTCATCTAAAATTTCCATATAGTCAAAGGCATCTTCCATCCTATCTACATGATGTTGAGCTGTGGTAGATTCCTTTGCAGTGAAATGAGGGATTTTGGACTGATAGTCATTGGGTAGTGGAGCCAAAGGCTGTGGTAACACCAAGGGAACATACCATGCTGCCATGATGGTGTTTTTTGGAGGTAAAGGATTGGCTTGAGCAGTAGGTATGTGGATGACAAAAATGCTAGGACCAACAACAAACTGTTGAGCTGATTTAGGGTGAGAGAGGCCCAACTTTTGAATGAAATGAATATTAGGAGGTGTTGATGGAGGGGTTTCTCTGTCCCTAATGTGTTGACCACTATGTGGTGGTGAACTTGGAGGCTCTTAGTTAGTCTAATCTATAGCACCGAATGACTGTGTTCTTGGTATATCACTTGGTAAATCTAAGTCAATTTGAGAGTCTAATAGAGCTGCAAAGTTTTCAGGTGTTGAATTAGCTCTATTAATGTGTCTGGAAACAATTGATTCTTTAGATGTGAGAGACTTCCTAAGAATACTCTCTGGATTGTCAATTATTTCAGGTGGGTTTGGATTAGCATAAGATCTAGCGTGGATTTTTCTTGAAGCCAATATGTTAGGCCCTCAAGACTTAATAAAGAAATTAAGCCATATATGACAGTCTTTGAGTGGCAAACCTATCTTCAAACAAAGAAGCTTAATCCTACATGTTTCCTGAATATGGATGATGTTGTAATGCAAACTGGTCTCCCAGTGGAGTCTTGTGAAAACAAAGATAATCAACAGGCCTACTGATCACCAGTGGAGTCTTTGGTCATTTAGGAACTGTGGAGTCGCCAGGTGGAGGGTTTAAAGTGTGTCAAGAAGGTTTACTGTCCACCACAATGATTAACTACCAAATCAAGGCTATTGGTCTTCTTTGAGTTCTTGGAAATGTTTTAAGGGATTTTTTACTCAAATTTTCCCTAGTGGAGTCACCATTATGTTGTGGTTCCTATGATTTGGCAGATTTGGCAATACCAAATGATAAAACAACATCAAACCACTTTGGGATCTCAAGATCTAGCCCTCCTGGATCCAGAGAGGGATCTCTCTATAATGACAAAGAAATGTATCTCTTTAAAGTTCAATTTAAGGTATTAGGCTAGTTATAGGGCACAAGGGTTGTTGTTTTGTTTTGTTTTGTAGTTTGGTTGGGAAACATGAAAGAAGGGTTCAAATTAAGGTAAAGAAATGAGTAAAGAAGGATTTTAGCAATGGGGAGATAAAGGATTTTAGCAATGGGGAGATAATTCAAAGAAAATACAAGTCTATTGGGCAATGGGGTCATAAAAGGGTTTACTTGCAATTCAATATCCAAGGCTTTCAAATGGGCTAGTCATCTAAATCATAGGATCTTTAAAGATGATAGTAATGGGTTGAAATGATAAGAAATGAATGTGAATGACAAGGAAACCTTCCAAGGTGACCAATTAGGAGTGAATCTAGGGACATGACATGCCTTAACCGTCCATGATCAAACTCCTAATGAGGCTAACTCTTCAGATGATAGAAAACATTCAAGATGGACACAAAGTGAAGCCTAAGATCAGAGAAAGACTTTAAACCTTCTCTAATTTTGACATTCAACTTAAGGGATCTTAGAAAGGCAAATTGTCGGAAAAGGACCCTAGTGAGACAGAGCTAACTCTAGATCTCCCAGTTTCCCAATTCTTTCAGATAAAACCAGACAAGAACATCTAAAGAAAAACTCTAAATTCGTACATCAGCAAGCATGGATAAAGCCAACTACTATACTGGTTAAATTGTCTTGAATTTGTTCTTAGATTACACACTTAACAGAAAACATCGAAGATAAGAAGAGCAGGTAGCATTAGGGTACGTTGCAGCAGTATATCCTAAGCTAGATTACTGATTCTTATCATAGAAATGAAATGTGATGCATAATAGAGGGGAAAACAATAAAAGATAGAACACTTCACCACTGATTTAGATCAGGATCCAATGAACATGCTTGTCATATTAAAGAGCAACACCAGTCACATACATCATTGTCCAGTAGCTTGATATCATCTAGAAATCATCTCCCAGCCTATGTTACAACTTATACACAGAACTCTATCTCAATGAAACAACTTACAATCCGCGGTTAACCAACATTTACAATGTATTTTTGAAGAGTTCTTGTAGATGAAAGAGTGGCTATAGAGGTAGATAGAACTTAAATGCATCATTAAAATAGAGGGAGGAGTGTTCTTGCAGCCCATTCTGTCTTAATATCCCTGTATTTACTTTTAGTACTCTTTGGATGAACTAGGGGTCTTCGACATGTTGATAATTACTTCAGAGGTATGTTTCTGAGGTACTTTCTGGATGTTCGTACTCTATTTGTACTTTGGGACAAGTAAGGTAGATAAAGACTTTCAGGCCTTCCATACTTTGTAACTAATGCTATGGCAATCTTAGGACTTATGTCAGGGTGGTGATCTTCTCAGGAACTTGGCGGAGAATAAAAAACATTATGGGAACTTGTCCTTTCTTGGGAAAGAACATTATGCTGATGTGAAACACTGATATGGCTTGTTTCATGCACTTTAGGCTTTATTAGCCTTCTGGATCGTGTATAAGGTCTTCAATCTGTATCTTCGTCCTTTAAACACTAGATTAAAGCATTTGATCTTCAATAATGGGCTTTTAATCCCTTTAATCTTTCACTGATACTCTTTGCTGCTTCTCTTCTGTCTTGTCTGTGGATACACAGGTTTTAATGGTGCCGGAAGGTTTGAAACAGAGTTAATAACTCTGATTTGGATAGAAAAACATGCTTTGAACCCTTTTTGGACGTCTCTCCTGCTGTCTTTGGCTCTGAAAAATGGAATTTCTGCGCCCTATATTACCTGTCTGTGATAGTGAGATAGAGAATGATTTTTACCATCTGTAACCCTGCAAAAACACAATAAACATGTTAAGAAATCCATGCGGGAGGGAGGATGGATGCTTTGGAGGCTCGTGGAGGATGGAGCGAAACGAAAAAAATAGTGGTAGTGGTGAAGAAACGGGTGAAAATCATGGCGGAATGGTGTAAAACTGAGCTGATGAAGGTTTGGTACGAGGAGGGTTTTAGACCATCTGATTAGACTGATGGATGGTGATGAACGGTCAAGATTTATCGGTGCAGTTGTTCAGACTGAATTAGGCAGAAGAAAAAACTTTTAGTGTTAAAACACAAAAGTTTAATATTTGGGCGAATACAAAGGAAAAAGGGTAAAATGAAGGATATCGGGGGCCTTTGGTGGTGGGACTGAGAGGGCGGAGGGAGACTGAATGTGGACCATCGGATCACTGGAAGAGATCGACGGTGGGGATCTTCCGACGAAGTTCTTTGGAAGGTCCGATGAATTGGATATGAATTAAGACATGATAAAATGTGGGTCGTTGATGTAGATGAAATGAATGGTCGAGATCTTCACATGGATCTTTCGGGAGCAAAGGGGCAGAGATGGTTTTAGCTAAAAAACTTCTGGTTTCGTGCAGCTCCGAAGCGGTTTGAAAATTTTCCCAAAAAAACGTGATATACCTCGCTGCTTGACACGTGTCCTCCAAAAACCGCTTTCATCGCGTAAATTTGGAACATTAAACCTCGGACGTAGAAATCATGCGATATGCATTCTTAGTCGTTGGATGAAAGGCGCAGAGATCTGACGGTGGGGATGCGAGCGTGATATGGAAAGATGCACGGGCGATAAGGTGGGAAGAGCCAATGGCAGATTAAATCCTGACCGTTGGATCCGTAGAATGGACGGCCAAGATTTGATCGGGGATCGGCGGAACAGTGGAACGGAGAAAGGGGAAAGCAGAGTGCGATGAAATCTGGACCGTCAGATCTGGCGGAATGGATGGCTAGGATTTAATCACATCGGAGAAAGGTAGTGGGTCAAAACTCCAAAGTCTTTTGGTTCTGCGATTTGCGATTTAGCACGCACCATCGGATCATTGGAGAGATCAACGGTCCATATACAATTGTAGGGGAAATGAAGAGAGGTTATGGGCGGGGTGTGATTTTAGTGCTGGTCGTTAGATCTGTAAAGATCGACGGCGGAGATTGCAGCGGAGGTCGACAGAACAAAATTTCATCGCATCGGAAGATTTCAAATAACAAAGGAAAAGGTGATAATGAAAGCTCTAATTGCGATTGTGCGACGGGCTTAGCGCCCGGTCCTGGGTGCCGGGTTATATGGAGAAAGGGCTATAGAGTATAAGCCCTTAGGGGCTTTAGCCTATTATAAGGTAAAAAGGGTGTTTTGGGCCCGAAATTAGTGTTTTTAAGGCCAAATGGGGGGTTCCGATAGGGGTAAAAAGGGATTTTTAAACCAAATGAAGGGAGCCATAAGGTTTAAAAGGGGATTTTGATGATTTAGATGGCTAAATAGGGGATTTTTTGGGAATAAAATAGGGAAAATGGAGGCCTTTTTTTAAGCATTATTTTTCACAAAACAGCAGGGCTTTTTTAGTGGAAACAACAGTGAAGATCTCTTCAAAGGCAAAAGACACAGAGGCTTCAATGATGATAGATTTGAAAAGGAAATTTCTCTCTTGAAGGCTCAGAAATATATTTTGCCACCTGTTTCCTTGAAAGTTTTTTATAGGTGGCTAACACTTTCGAAGACCTTGTGGAAGAACGGCTTGCAATAGTCCTCACCAACGCTAGAAGTCAAGCTTAAATGATGTGTCATGTCGGTTTTTTAACAATTGGATGAGACGGCCTAAAAGCTAAAAGTATGGTAAGCCTCAAGAAAATGATCTGTCTCTATTTATACCTCTATCCTGTGGCTCATTCACATTAATATTTTCGGTCATCCATGTAATTGAAGTGCGTGATAAAAGAGAAGACTGTTCTAAGCATGAAAAGTGGATTACTCAATCATTAATTTGAAGATTTTCTGAAGTGAAACAGTGTAGACTTTATAAGGTTATTATAGAGTACAAAATGCAGATTCTTCTAAAGAAAATAGCAAATAAATCTGAAGCATGTTGCGGCCTTCCTTGTGAAAGAAAGGTGCAGATTTATGAAGTGTACTACAGTGCGAAGTTCAGAAGACATTAGAGTGCATATTGAATTATGGTTTAAAGTGTAAACTAAAGTATGATGTTCAGTAAACATTCAAGTGTAGATAATAAACATAAGGTTACATGACAGAGATCACTTCAGACCAATCAGGGTCAAAGTAAATTATGGTATTTGGATCAAGGTTCATGAAGTGTGGATGTATACAACGTTCTGATATACATATAAAGTGAAGGAAAATTTTGTCTTGGGAATAATTCAGTGGTATTATAAGCAAAAGAATATTAAGGGAGGTAAATCTATGATTTTCCTTCCTAATGTACAAATCATGAAGGAATGAAATCATATCCCAAGTGAAATAACTTCCAGGTAATAAGAAGAAAATAAGTCCCGAGTGCCTTGGCAAGTTCTCTTGTATTGGTGTAGGACAGTGTAGATTGGTGCAAGAAAGAAAGGTTAGCGTTGAAGATCGATAAAGAATAAATAACAAGGTCTTGGAAGCATCCATAGGTTAAGGGTCTAAGTCTGGGTCATGGTACTTGTCATTCGAAGATCTATAAGAAGAGTTTCTCATGGGTTTTCCTCTCCAAGAGTGAGAGGTTTTTCCCTAGCTCTAGGAGCCTAATTCTTATGTCTCGTTTCTTTTGATAATTGACTTGATGAAATATTTAATAAGCTAACGAAGGGAAGACATAAGTAACTCAAGTAACCTCACAAGTAATAATCAAGAAAATAATTTTGAATTAATCACTAGCCCTCGAAATTCTCAATAGAGGCCAGGTGTGATCTCTCTTATTTATAACATAAAAATGGTTGCATGTTGCATAGCCGATCATTCGAGATTGGGATCCTTTTATTGTTTCATTGGTCTTGTTTCTTTCTATATGGTGATCTAATCAGACACTAGATCATGGAGCACCAACTCTTTGCAAATACTTATGCAATAGAACCGATGCTTTCAATGAGATAATACATGATTTGTGTCATCTTTGCCTCCAATTTTGATCGATTTCTATCTTTCTTGGTCTCCCATTGGGTTCTCTGTATTTTTTTGGATTCATTTTGATCTCCATTAATTTTATTTGCTTTAGATCTGAGTTGATCTTAGATTTAGAGTTTCATTTTTTTATATATGAGAGAATAATAGATCATGCATTTAAAATCAAATTTTGTAATTTTTTGTACATAATTTGATTGAATTGATCATAGAGCTAGATTCCTCTTAGAATTTTGTCCAAAAAAATAAATCACTAGAAACATACTTTGTATGAGGCTTTTATGGCTGATTGAAGTTTGTTAGATGATTTTTGTCCCTAGCTACTATCTTACAGACCTATCCCTGCGGTCAGGGATCCTTAGCTGCTGGATGATAAGCCAGTGCGTGTGACCAGACCCTCCCAGGAAGTTATGTGCCTGCGTCTAGGGCTCTTAGCCCTTGAAAAATTCTTTCTCTCTTCCTGAAACTTTTTTTTTCTTCCTTTATCGAGTCTAGGCCTCCTATTTTCTTGTTAGATCTAGTCCATATCGACTTTTGTTCACTAGTTTTTATTTCTATTGGTTAGTTGCCTCTTTGGAGGATTTATTGTTTTTCATTAGAAATTAAGCTTTTTTTCGCATTCTGATCCATTGGAAACGTGTTTGGTTTTTCATTTGTTGTAGCTAATCAATTTTTGTGTGTCTCTGATCTAGTCCATTTTGATCAGTTTGTTCAAGGTCTTCCATTGCTCATTATTGTTTGATTTTCTTCCTGAGTTTGATTGGGTGCCTTGGATTGGGGTTTGATTTTTTCTTCTTAACTTCATTATCAGATTTGGTTGGATATCTTCAACATTTGTTTAGACCTGATTTACATTTTTCCTTCAGATTTTGTGGCTTTTGCTCATTTTTGTTCCCTCTTGTTGAGCGATCTCTTTGATCTTTTGGTCATTTGTGTCACAAATGATGGTCTTATGATCGATTGTGCATATGTCATCTTAAAAATTTATTTTGAGTGTGTTTTTTCATGTTGTGTCACCTTCATTCAATCTTGTTTAGGACTTCTTGCCTCTAGGGTTCAGTTTATTCCTCTATAGAACATTGGCCCTGGTTGAGCCATTGTGCTACATCCCTAGCTTGATTGACATTTTCTTCTTTTATTTTCACTTTGGCTTTCAATTTGAATGCTTTGAGTGTCTTTTGATTGGGATTTCTTTTCCTAGCTATTTTTATTTTGGAGTTCTTTGTGTTCTTGATTGGGAAACTTTCTTTGGTATCTTTTCTATTTGTTTTTTGGGTTTTTAATTCACAAATTCTTGGGATATTTTGCATTTAGGAAGATCTAGTGAGAAGTGCATGATAATAGGTGTTGTTGTGTTCTGAAAACTACTACCCTCTCGTAGCTATATTCATCAAAGTGAAAATCAAAATTGAATATATCTGCATTAGAGAGACTAACTAAGAGTCTTACAAACCATCTCAGTTTCACGCCACATCTTGCTTGTATAAACAACAACCATTAAAATGAACACGATAATAAAATTAACTAGATTGGTCTTTTACTTTTACTGGTAGTACACCAACACTAGCTTAGGCTAGGGTCTTGGAGATAAGAGTGTGATTTAACTGCTCCAAGACCACAAAATCAACTTAGTAGATTGCGGTAGGGAGTAAAATACATTTGCGTTAGTGCGGTCTGAGAAGCCCTTCTCACAAGAGGGTTAAGCATGAGGTCACAATTGGGCTAGGCATGGTGACATGACCCATTTTTCTTAGTTTCAGGTGGCACGATATAGCAGAATTTGCACACGTAAAAATGGTTTCCATCACTTGGGGACCACTTGGGAGATAAATCTAAAGGGGGTTTCAGTATTGGCTCCATTTTGGAGTTAAGTTTCCTTTCCCTAGGTCATGTTATTATTGGTGGTGACCATAGTGGCCTTTATTTCTAGGGATCATACACAGGTGCACGGTCAGGGTCGTCTTCTATATACACGGGATAGACATTAGTCACACTCTCTCAGTCCTCTCGGGGGGTGTCACACATCTAGTGAGGGAACTTGTGTCAAGTTCACAACTAAAAGGGCTTAGAAATAGGTCACTAGTATAACTATTCCACTGTGAAATTATTTTTATTTTCTTTGTGTGTGCTATCTTTTAGGATGTTTCTAGTGTGTGTTGTTTGGTCCGAGTCCATAGTTTTAGACTTAGGGTGTTTTAACTAACATAATTGTACTTTAATTACTATCACCTTGGCTGAATTTGTTCATCGATGGTCATGTCATATTCAAGGTTTACTTCTTGAATGAAGTGGATGCATTTCTCCGACACAGAGAGTGCTTGTCAGCCCTCAAGACTTAGATCATCACATAGTATTGGAATCTATGTCTGGTCCCACTGATAGTGATCAGGTTTCTATTGAGACTATGGCAGACAGATTTCATGCTCTTGCCAATCCACCTTTAACCGATCCATTATGACCTAAATTGTTGCAGCTGAAACCAGATTGTTCAACATTGGCCTATACTCACGTAAGTTTGTCCATTATGTAGCCCATGGAAAAGTTTGATACCTCATTACCTTCTACATCAGTAGTCTCGATTGCTATGTCAGCGTTGCCACATCTCAATGTGGCCTTTCCTACTCCTTCTTCCACACCTCTCCCTTCTTCCTAGGGCATTCCACCTGTCTCGGCCATGGCTCCTATTAATTTCCAAAATTTTTCCATTCCCACACCATCTTCTATGTTGACTATGGTACCTCAACCTGGTTAGTCGATAGGTCCATGAACTTTTTCACTGATTTTTCCCAAGCCACCATTATTGATCATCAATTAAGCACATTTACTTCCAGAAATATGTGGGGGGGGGGGGATATTTAGTTGTACCTAGTCATCCTGGGGGAAATGTAGCTTCTATTATGTCACAATTTTGGTACAATTCATTCTTTGGAGGGGGACCACCTACTGATAATTTTACTAGAGGGGCTAGTTTACCTAGGGGAAACCCTGCTACCAATACCATCTCCCATATAATTTATCCTCCTTATGTCGGTCCTACCTTGCAGAGTGGTTCTTCTTTTAACCCTGGGTACAACCCCATAAAGGGTGATTCTCTTGGGGGTCCATTTCTCCCTGGAGGTTTCTATCCTGGGGGATGACATCCATATACCAGTTATGCTGGCCCGCAACAATATTTTGACGAGGAAAACCATTTTCTACACTAGCAAGTTCATCCATCGAATCTGTATATGGGGGGACCACAAGGTTGGTTAGGGGCTTCTCCTACCTATGACACATTTAGTCAAATCCACAATCCATTTTTATCCTCTCTCAAATTACCATTTTTTTCCAAATTGACTAATGACCCCATCCATCATGATCCTTGGTGGCCACCCATGCCCACCAAATTACCATCAGATATTCCCAAGTTTGAATGGAATCATGGGGAGAATACATCCACTCACATTACCAACTATCATTTATGGTGATCATCTAATTCTCTAGTCGCTGATTATGTTAAACTTCGCTTGTTCCAACGAACATTAACTGGGGATGTCGCAAATTGGTATATCAAGTTAGATACTGCATCCTACGATGACTTCTCCTCCCTAGCTCAAACTTTCTTGACACATTTCTAGTTGGCTATTCAACATGACCTCGACTCTGACCCCTCGTACAACTTTAAACAAGACGATTCCATGTTAATTTCTGATCACATTCATGAGTGGCATTGTCGTAAGAGGTTAGTAAGAACCAAATTACCTAATGAAATATTACAAAAATGGTTCATTCAATCTCTCTGACCTCAAATCGCCAAAGATGTTTCTATGATTAGAGTTGTTACTGAGGAAAAAGCCATTTTAGCTGCCCAACAAATAATTTTTATTTACTCACATTCAGGTACGTTGTACGAAGTATTGCCAAATGCCACTAGGCCTTCTATTGACCCTCTTAAACCTATTCCTAGCCCACATGCCGTTGTTGTGATTGGGTTTGTTTCCAATCCCATGATCCAACTTGCCTCCCATCCCGAGAAATTGATTATTACATTTCAAGCCCCAGCAAGTGAATTTGGATATGATAAAGCATCCCCTCCTAAGCAGTCCACTGATGTTCTCATGGTGAAGTCCACTCAACTGAAGAACAACCCTAAATCCTGTAGTAAGAAAAACAAGAATAATTAGAGAAATAAATAGAAAAATAAAAATTATCAGGGGTCTCAAACCAATCCTCAGAGTCAGGGAGGGGGCACCAATGAGCATCGCCATAAATTCAAATTTCCTTGTAAAATTTGTTAAGGCGATCACCTTACTCATGAGTGTCCTCAAATTGATGAAGTAAATAGGGTTCTTACACCACCGTCTACTCAACATCCTATTGTTTTGACTAATCCAATACCTGCACCACCTCAGCAACATATGGCTGCTCAACCTTATCGACCTCTGCAAGGGGGAAATGAGGGGTCCTCTTCCCATCCCCTTCACAGTTCATCCGTCTTCATGTGCAAGGAAGATGTAAACGTGACTACGCGAGCCAAATCCTATGGTTTTCCTAAGTTGATTTCTCCTTCTAAGGACTCACCAGCTTCACCTAGTTCTACTGGACCTCTCACTTTGGATAAGCCTATGGAAACTGTATATCACCCCCCCCATGGTGTTCTTGTTAAGACGACACAAAATACTTCTGCCAGGGTTGCTCAACAATACAATATTGTTGAATATATTTCCTAGGCTCCTTGTGCCATGTCTGCCTTGGAGGTTTTGCAAAGATGTACTCAACAACACAAAGCTTTGTTGTCTCCCATCAGTGGAGTTGATTTATATGACTCTAGCCTCATCGATTTAAATTTCATGAAATATGCTCCTTGTCTCTCCCATCATATTGCTTTCCAACTTATTGTATGGATATTTTAGAAGAATATCCATTGCACTTTTGTGGATGAGGGATCTTCCACTTGTGTCATGTATGCATCATGTTGGAAGGATATTGGCTCTCTGGAACTCATTGCGTCCAACACCAGTCTCCAAGCCTTTGATGGTCATAATTTTGTACCTAGGGGGTCCTTCCACATTTTTCCATCAAGGTAGGCGGGAAAAATGCGTATTTCGATGTTGAAGTTGTTGACGCTCCTTTGGACTATAACCTTCTCCTTGGTTGTAGTTAGTTCTATGCCATGACCACAATTGTCTTGTCTATATTTCGTGCCCTTTTCTTTCCCCAAAAACAAAAAATTATCACCATCGATCAGCTTGACTATTGTGTGCCCTCAGGTCATATTTCCACCATAGGGAATTATGTACCACTTGTGGGAGACCACCTTGGTCAATTTCAGAGTGTTGGCACTGGACTTTTTAAAAGTTCTACTCTTATGGGGGTTTTTCGTCAACTCCCTTCACCCAACTCTCCTTCGACTCGTACCACTACTCTTATGCATATGATCTCTTCTGGCACCTGTGGAACCCATAGAACTCTCGATCCATGGGTGACATCGCTTTTTATTATGGAATATTATCAACCTAGTGAGAACCCTATGCCACTTGTTTTGGAAGAGATTGTCTCTACAACAAAACCATCAATATATCCTGATGCTGGTTAGAAAATCCATCATAATATGGAATATGATCAGGATCCTCCACCCACACAGGCCATCACTCTGCTTGTTCTAGCTGACTCTCTCGTAGAAAAACCCCTTCATCTATTCAAATTGATAGCCATGGATACCTCCATTAATAATCTTGGGGAAGTTATGCCTCTTTATGCCTCTAATTACCTTGTTGTGGAGCACGTCGAGCCTAGAATTTTAAATCTTGAATCGATTCAGGGGGCACCTCCACGTTGTTCCTTGAAATTTTCACCCATGGAACAATTCAAGTCTTGGGCTTCTACTACTGAACTTGCCAACAAATTTCCCTCATCAACTGTCGACGAGCCTCTTTTACCTCCATTATGTCCCGATCATCCCTTATGTCCTAAAGATAATTTTTAGAGTATGACTATGTTAGGTTGTCGCTGACATGGTCAACCTTTCTGGGTCGCGAAGATTGACTTCATTTGGAATGGATTTACACTAGTGAGCCATATGATCCCCTCACCCACCATGAGTTTGCGTATAGAAACCCTTGGCTTGTGCCTGGCTTTGGGCACCCTTTAGCATGATCTAGTGGACTCTGTTGCACTTGTAAATATTGTTCAAATTAGTGTGATGCTTTATCTATTTTTGGTTTGGTGTGTGATGTGAGTATATATCATGCCTTATTTATGCCAAAAATCCAAAAAAATTATAAAACTCAAAA
Organism: Pinus albicaulis; assembly: GCA_034641835.2. Lineage (NCBI taxonomy): Eukaryota > Viridiplantae > Streptophyta > Pinopsida > Pinales > Pinaceae > Pinus > Pinus albicaulis. The sequence continues at coordinate 965,025,883 of CM076577.1, forward strand.
AAATAAAAAAAATTATGGTCGTGTTTTTACCTCATCCATGTTTTATGTCTTTCATTATGTGATTTAATCATAGTTCTAGTCTTTCTATATGGTTTTTACAGGACATGGTGTCATTTCTATTGCGAAATCCATTGGACCTTAAGTGCATTTCTTTGCATTTCACATATAAGGGTAGGTCATTTTTGTTGTCCTCATTGCATTTTGACCATCAATGCCATATTTATGCCTCATGTCTGACCCCGTCAAGTCACGAATTTAGGCACGTTCTTTTATACATGTCATCACTTGGTGGTAGATATTACCTGCCCATGGATACCCTAGTTAGCACCCTCTTCTCAAATTGGTGTCAATGTAGTCATTTTTTACTATCCTAAGAATCCATCCTTCTGACCCACCATGACCTAGAATTTGAGCCATACCCCAGGAGGATTCCACACTTTATCCCTTGTGATTTCCACTTTTATCAGCTTACTTCTACACGATGAGCCTTGGTTTATCTCTTCCATCGTCATCACCTGCTTGGCCTATAATCCACTTTCACTTGGTGTTTTACCCTTTCTTGGAGGTACTGTTGGATGAGTGGTCCTACTAGACAACCTTTTGTCCTCTTTATGTCACGAGTAGTTCCAAAATTACTGGAACCCGTTGCTACACTCTATACCTCTCGTTCCTCCAAGAGGAGTTTTCTTTAAGCTCTTTTCAGACTCATTAAATTAGAACAAAGTTTCGAGTGAACTTCTATGCTTCACACTCATTAAAGTACTTGAAGTGCCATCTACCTAGTATAAGTTTAACCCTTTTCCAAATTAGGATAGACTAGTTACAAAAAAGGAATAACCTTATCTAGTGTGGCTAGGAGGTTCCCACTTGTATACTTTATCCCCTTTTTCAGGCTTGGGGGATAAGTTTACAAAAAAGAACTTATAAAAAAAGAAGGGAGGGAACATTTATTTCCATTAGTCATCAAAATGGCAACGTCAGTCGCGCCACCCTTAAACATGGAACTTGTCTGATTCATTATCTCGCAGTTGGGTTTTAGTTTGCCTAGGAGACGTACCATCCATATGAGTCTCTTTACTCCTCTGGTTGGTTACTCTTCCAGTCATATGGAACATACCTTAATGCCTCCTACATTGCCGCTGGATATTATATGGCGCTCATTAATCATGCTGCCAAATTACCCTTGTGTTGTGTCATTATGTGTTCAAGGGAAGTCTCATCTTGTTTCGACCATCTGCAGTAGCCTGTTGACCTTTTTGAGTCAACCATCCCTATTTCGATTGTACTTCATCACTTAATGACTTCATCCATACATCACATCATCTTGTTATGATCCATGTTGATTGATGGGGGATACATTAAGTCCCTCCTTTGATGGATCTTCTCCTATCAGCTTTAACTCATTATCCAGGAGCTTGATCTAGGAACCAATAGTACCTTGGAGCTTGCAGAACTTAGTGGCATGCTTCCTCGTGATTGAAAATGGGTTTACATCATTGGATCCTGATTGGTCGAGTTAACTGGTGTTGAAAACTAGCTCATTCATTCACAGTTAGTGGACTGTACTAGGTACCTTGTGATCCATTTTCCTCATTGTTGGATTCCCTCATGTAGATTACTGGTTTTCCTCATTAGCGGCTAATCAAGTGGTTTCTACCATGTTCTACTCAGCTCATATATTCACATGATGTAGATTTGTGCCATCAGGGGTATGTCAAAGACCCTGGGTTAGGAACATCTCACTCCTATATGGCATCCTTCCCAGACTGTGTTGGAGCTATTTATCATTTATGTACGTTGAGGACTATATTGAGACACTTCTTTGTCTTTCATGTGTCCATAGTCCTACCGATGTATACTGTGACATAGATCCACATCGTATTTTCTGGTGGCTATGCTCTATTTGCCGAGTCACATGGATCCACTACGTATATCTTCGTGGCCATATTCTAGCATTTCATGTCATGGATACACAATGTATTTATGGCGACCATGTTCAGTATCTCTTTATGACCAAGCATGGGTATGCCCGCCTTGGGAATGTTATCAACATAGTCGACACTTCAGCACTTGAGTTCCTCCAATCCAACTTCGTAGTCTTGGCTCCTTCCTCGCATTTTTAGCTTTGAGTATTATTGTAATGCATTTCAGCCATCAATTTCTCTTCTAAACCCATGCATTAGGGGCATCTGTAATAACCCCAATTTCCACTCCATTATAGTGAGAGAAACCTAGTATCAAATTACCTTAGTTGTTTCGCTAAAATGCATCCATTTTAAGATTTTTTTTTTACTTATGTGAGATTTATCCCATGATAAAATGGTGAAATTACATAATTGAGCAATTTCTCATAATTTCTTTACAAAAATAAAATAATTATAAGATAATAATTATTTCATAATTGAGATAATTGAGAAAATCTCATAATTATGATAAAGGTTTCTAGAGTTTCCCATTCCCAAGGAGATCAACTTGACCCACTTGTGTATGGGTTGGCTAGGGGTTCATTATTGTAGAAGTTTCCTAACTTCTCAAGCCCCTAGATGTGTAGATACATTCTCCCAAAGGATAGAATGAGCCTATATAATCTCACCAAGAGGAAAGGGTGTGAGGGGAATTACCCAAACTATAGGGCAAGATCTCTATTGTATTGGGAGAGGAGACCATCCTACAAGCTAGAGGAGAGGAATATTTGGGGAAAAGGTATAAGTGTTGTATTATTTTATATGATTAATAAAAATTCACGTTCCTTCCCATATATGATTGTGTATTTAGAATATATTCTAATCGTTTTTATTGATTTTGATCTAATCTATCATCTCTGTTTGGTTGTGATTGTGTGTAGGGGTAAGAGATCAGGTACATACATGATAGATCGCTCGAGTGGAGTGCAAGATTTGCATCCAACTAAAAACACTTCCCCAAACTCTGAGGAGGCCAGGTGCAATCTCTCTTCTTTATAGCAAAAAACTAGTTGCATGTTGCATGGTTGTGTTAGCACAATTCTTTTCTAAGTATGTGTCCATTCCATATTTTTATTTTTAGGATTAAACTTCAAAATATTTCAAAAGTTTAAATTTTTTTGGTCGCTGCCGGAATTTATAGAAGGACCAGTTTTAGCCCTTTTAGACAGTCTGTTATTTTCCTATTTCTCTCTTTTTTATTTTTATTCTAATGCTGCAGGAATTTCTGGAAGCAGACTCTATTTTTTAAAAATAACGATAAAGCACATCTGCTTTAGTTGAATCACATGTCATATTGTAAATACACCTCAATTTTTTTTTTTAAATCTTTATAGATCGCATGATAGGTGTCCTATTACAGTCAGTTAGCTTAAGTCAAGTCATTATATACGTTGATACACATGTGTCATCCGCAGTTATGGACTGAACCGTTACCCGTCATGCTTGTCAATGACATGTCAGTCATCCATGTATCTAGGTACATGTTTTTCTGAATCAAGGAGATCATCGTTATTAAACTACACTCCATAACCGTTTAGCTAGCTGCACAACAGTTCTACTGAAAATTCCGGCCAATCAACATCAAAGACTGTGGAAGTGACTTTTTGTCACATATATGCTAATCTCAAGACATATGGAGCACTCCATATGGAAAACACAACCAACTAAAGGTGGTGATGGAGTATAACATGGTGCACATCATGGTGAGGAATATTTTCAATGATGAAGGATGATTTTCATGGGGTGATGAACCAAAGTTTGGTTTTAAAACCACCTAAAAAACATGAAATCTCTCATATGAATTTTTAGTTGCAGGGATTCAAATTGCTGAGAGTCATACTTTGAGAAGGAGTTTGGATTTCAGACAAGATTTTCAAAGGAGAATACATGCAACACCTATAAGGTAAAACTCTTCCTACTCTGCCACTTATTAGTTACAGGAGACATAGTCATTTATTTTCCTGAAGATGACTAAAACATGTGGTAAAATAAATCAAATAGAGCCACAAGGTGCAGATATCGCTGATGCCAATTCGAGGGTAAGAAGTTTGTTTATTTAGTCAGGGTGGTATCCTATTTGTACCAGGTTAGGGAGCTCTCACTCAGGAGTATCCCAAGAGCTTTCTAACTCTTTTAATGGACATGAAGCTACAATTTATGGCCTCACTTTGTAGGTTTCTGAAGACTCCATTACTAAAGCCTTTAACCTTCCTCAAGAAGGAGAAATATGATTCCGAGAGCAGGTTATTATAGGAGGTGATCTCAACAGCTTCCTCAAATATTCTCACAGAGATCCAAATTGGGAAAAAGGCATCCCAAGCAACTACCTTAAGAATGACTGGGCAGAGGCTATCAAGCTTATAAAGATATACCTCACTTGTGAAAGGAGGTATACAATGGTATTCCTATATCACATGAGGTTTCTTTTTCATATTTTAGGGTTGAAGACATTGAACCTGCCATACTTCTTGTTGAAAAGCCTCACCAAGATGTCATCAAGGGTTCAGACTCACACTGATGTTCCTAAGTATAGCTTGTACCATCAAGCTTTGATCAAAGTTCTAGTTGAAGAGGAGTTGGGAAAGAGAAACAAGACTTGGGATCACTTTTTATTTTACAGGGCAGGCCAACCTGCACCTACACCTCCAATTCCACAACCAAAACCTCAGCCTGCAAAAATAAGAACAAAGAGAAAGGCCAAAAAAGAAAACATTCATAAGAAGGCCAAGGGAAAAAAAGAGAAAGTTTGTATAGCAAGGCTGAGAGAAAAGTGGAAAAAGGAGAGAGCTCCTCAACAAGCAAGCCCAAGTCAATGAAAATAGTACCCCCTGTTCCTCCATTTCCTAATGTATACACTAGAGCCAGAAGAGGAAGGTCTGCAACAACAGATAAATCAAAAGCATAGGTGCTACCGGAAATTTTGGAAGCACATATTCAGAAAAATTTGCAGAAAGAGTATCAACCTACACACTCAGATGAAGAAATTCTTAAGGATGCTGTATATGACATCAACAAGAAGAAGAAGAAAGAAGAAACTAAACCTATTGCTTGCACCAGAAAGAGGCATACAAGTGACATCAATAAATTTAGGCTTAAGTCCAAGGCTCTTTATAATCCAAGCCTAACGACAGAGGTTATTAACATTGAAGGAAAACCTGAAGGTTCAAAAACAGAAAAATCCATGAAGAAAAGAAAGAACATAATCCCTTCAGAACAAAACTCAGAGCCCTCAAAGAGAAGAAAAACACAAAAGGGTTCTAAGGAGGATAAAGACACTGCCAAGGAGGCAACTACAAGAGAAACCAGATCCAGGACATCAGCTACTGACAGCAAAAATGACATAGATAAACTGGCTGAAGCTGCAACACACATAGAGGAAAGGTAAAAAAGGTTTTTAATGCAAGTAACTTTATTTTCTTATCAGTTAAAAATTTTAAATATCAACCTAGGTGTCATAGAATACAAGTTTTCACAGAATTTTCAGCATTTTCTGTGTATTTTGAAAAAGAAACAGGGTGCTACTGGAATTTTTGTAGCATTCCAAATTTTGCGCAGTTACAGGTTTTTACCCGAATTTTTGGTAGCAGATGTTTAAATTGAATTTTGACACCTGTTAGTAAATTTTTTTGAGCCAATTAAGGATGGATAAGAACCCATAACCAAATGGATAATACAAGTGATGGTGAGAGGTGGTTATGAGGTTGTTGAAGGTCTTACTAAATGGAGCTACATGGTTATTAAATACCCAAGACACAAGGAGATAATTCAGCAGAAAATGGGACAACATGACAACACACTCAACATTCTGGCCCATAATTATTCTCTTATTTTTCTCCATTCGTCCTTTTTGTTAGATTTCGATGAGATAAAAATGTAATGTCTTTTGACACATATGTTAGAATTAATGTTTCCTTCTTTTTAGAAGAGATGGATTTGGTTCCTCTCTTGCTATATATACCACTTGTAAATACTATTTCCAGGTTGGATGTTAGTCTACCTGAAGACTGAATATAATAAAAAATCATTTTTTCTTCATATTGGAGGATTTTGTGACTCAAGTAACATCTAATGTGTTGTGTGTCTCCTTTCTTTGTTAATTTCTTCTAAAATATGAATTGCAACAACTAGTAAAGTGTGATTGAGAAGTTGTTAAAGGATTTAACATTAAATTATCTGCTTTAAGTTTTCTGCAAATTATATGCGTGTAATATAACATGTCAGTGAAGATTTCATAAAGGAATTGTTGAATACTTTATACATGCAATCTATTTTCTGAATGTTTTTTTTACTTTTCATAAACAGAGTTCGTGTTAAGAGTAATCATCATATCCGTGTGACTGATTTAGGATAGGAATATTTCCTGAAATAGGTACTAGCTATTCATCCTCTTCCACTTGTACACTCTTCTCCCTATACTACCTTCAACCCACACAATTTATACTTGCAACATCTTCCCAAATTCATGAAAGTCTTAAAGAACATAAAATCATTTCAAAATCTTTGAGAAACCATCACACCACTGAAACAACCCCCTTTAAAATTTGAAATGAATTATGATGTGTAAGGCTTACTCCTTATGCAATCAAGGAGGGACTTCTTACGCTAACATATTTGGTGCCTTTGCTGGGGAGGTGAATTGAAGTTTATCCCTGGGTGAATGACAAAGTTATAATTCTGGTTTTGAGGTGTACAGTTCCAACTCTCTTTTAGACCGCTTTACACTTGGAGACTCCATTGTTGAGGTTCTGGGTCCTAGAAGGACTAGAACTAGGGCTAACCCATATTTTCCTTTGAGAAACCCAGTTTTTGACCCTGAAAATATAATCAAGAAAAAGAGTAAACGAAAGTTTTCTTCTACTACTACTGTTTTATCAAAGGTTGTTCCTAAAGAAGTCCTGCAAAATTTATCCCTTGGTTTTGTAGAAAATCCTATACCTCCCTTGTTTTCCAACCAACAAATAGTACCTACATCACAAGTTGGTGCTTCATTATCTATTTTTCACAATCCACCTATTGTTGTTGCACAAATCTCAACTACTCACACCATGGCAGGTCCAAACCCACCCCTAACCGAATGGATGCAATTGTTGCTGCTAGGTATGCCCCTTTGGTTTTACCTCAACCTATGAATGCATTAGCTATAGGATATTATCTCAAGTACATGCCTAAGTTTAGTGGTGAGGGAGAAGTAACAAATTTTGAACACTTTTCTGATTTTTATGCTTATGTTGACAATCTGAATATTGAGCATGACTATGTCTGGATGAGAGTTTTTGTTCAGAGTCTTGAAGGTGATGTAAGAAAATGGTTTAGATCTTTGATAATTGGCAGCATCACTGGAATTGAAACCCTATATGATATATTTTTAAGGAAATGAGGTGATAAGAAAGATTTTTTCTAGTATATCACTGAATTTGGTGCAATAAAAAGAAAAGAAGGAGAATCAATTTCTGATTTTTCTAAGAGATTCAATAAGATGTATAGCAAAATACCTACTGAAATCAAGCCTACTGAAGCTTCAACCAAAATCACTTATGCTGGTGCCTTTGATCCCGATTTTTGTTTATTATTAAGAGAAAGAAGATATGCAACACTAACACAAATGCAAGACCATGCACTGGAGGTAGAATCTAATGTGTTAGCAGCTGATAGTCTCAAAGGAGGGATTGAAAGAGAAAAAATAAGGCAAAAAGCTGAAGTTTCATCTTCAGGAACTTCAAACATAGATCCTAAGTTAGATGAGATGGCCAAGATGGTTAAGTCATTGAATACTGAGATGTCCAAGCTCAATATGGAAGCAAGATCAACTACTACAAGAAATGTTTCATTTGATTTACATAATAGGCAACAATTTAGAAGACCTAATGTTCCTCAAATTTTGCAGTGAGAGAGGAGAGAAGTTGATGATAAAAAATTTCAGCCTCCTTTGCAGAATGCTATATTTGAAGATGAAGAGGAAGCTGAAAGGTTGGAGAAGGCTACTGATATTAATTTTCTGATAGAAAAAGAAGGGCTGATTCACCTTATACAAGCAGAGTATGAAAATTTCATGTCATATACTCAAAATAATAAAGTGGTTCCTGATCATTCCATGATTTCAGCTGATCATCAAAGCATATATAATCTTAGATCAAAGAATATTGATGACAATCCACAACATGTTTCACAACCCAAGAAGAATAAGGATGCAAAAAAAATTCCAGCAGAAAAACAAGTTGAAATACAGAAATTACTGGAAATTCTGGTAGCAGTTAATACTTCTTCATTAGAGGTAAAAATTGCTCACAAACTACCCCCTGTTTTCAATTTTGAGAATGAAATACAAAAGATAAAGATTCTTGTTCCTCTTGTAGAGCTCATGAAAAATTTTGATTTAAAAATACCTTTATGAAAACTCTTCAACCCCCACTACCGAAGTAGCTTCTGATTTTGTTAACGTTTAAGATGAAAATCCCACTATTATTTTAGGTCCATTAGTAGAAGATAGAGATGAATCTACCCCTCCTTTCTATCTATCTCTGAATTTTCATGAAAATATCTTGCATAATTGCCTAATGGACTCCAAAGCCTCACATAATTTAATGGCCAAGGTAGTCATGGATGAACTAGGTCTTGAGGTAACTAGAGAGTACCAAGATCTCTACTCCTTTGATTCCTAGAAATTTCAATGCCTCGGTGTCATCAAAGACCTTGCAGTAAGCCTTTTTCAGTTACCCATGAGAGGGATGGTGATGGATATTGTTGTAGCCGACATTCCTCCTACATTTGGAATGTTACTTTTTAGGTCATGGATTATAATTTTGGGAGGAACATTGCAAATGGATCTCACTTATGCTACTGTCCCTATTTTTCGAGGAGAACAAAGAAGAATTTATAGAGAAGCTCAGCTGGCATATCATTAGTGACAACAAATACCCCACTAATCATTCAATTTATGCTAGAACAAACGATGTTGGTTCAAGTATTTTACACATGGATAATGTTGTCCTATCTACAAAAAATTTTCAGATTTTGAAGCTTGCTAAAAAATAGATCAGTCATGAGGGTTCCCAGCTATGGAAAATGTAATTTGATGGTTTGTTTTCTTAAGAAGGAGCTGGTGCAGGAATAGTTCTAATTTCTCCTTTTAAAGAGAGCTCTAATTTTTCTTTCAAACTTGAATTTGAAGAAATTAAAAATGTGGCTGAGTATGAAGCTCTGCTGAATGGTTTAAAAACATAAAAGGACATGAATATTTCAGAAATTTTTGTTTTTGGAGATGCTGACCTTATCATTCAGCAAATTAGAAATGTTTATCAAACTAAGCATCCCAGACTCAGAGATTACCATAATATAGTATGGAGAATTGTAGAACACTCATTCCTGGCTTTTAACATTTCTTTTGTTCCAAGAGAAAGTAATATTTTGGCAAACTCAATTTTTATTTCAGCAAGCTCATTTAAAATTCCAATACCTATGAAGTGGAAGTTAGGTTCAGAGATAAAATTCCTAATAATATGTATGTGAAGTTGTCAAAAGTTTTATTAGAAGAAATAAAGGCTGCATACCACAAGCTGTTTTGTGAAATTTTTGATGTTTGAGATATTAATATCTTAAGACATATGATACACCTATCATTGAGCATAGGATACCAATGAAGGATGGTACTAAGCCATTCATGCATAAATTAAGGTAAATCAATCCACTATTGTTACTAGTGATGGAGAAGGAAGTTAAGAAAATTTTGGATGCAAAAATCATCATTCCATTGAGATATTCATATTGGGTTGCTAATCTAGTTCCAGTAAGGAAGAAGAGTGGTGAAGTCAGAATATGTGTAGATTTTAGAAATCTTAACAAGTGCTCCAAGAAAGATAACTATTCTTTGCCAAAGATGGAGCATATTCTTCAAAAGGTAACTGGTTCAAACATAATTTCCATGTTATATGGGTTCTCCGGGTACAATCAAGTTTCAGTTTGGCCGGAATACTGAGAGAAGACAACATTCACTACTCCTCGGGGAACATTCATGTATGAAAATATGCCATTTGGGCTTATGAATTCCAGAGCTACTTTTCAATGTGCTATGGACTTTGCATTCATTGGAGAAAATGAAAATTTCTTGGTCATCTATTTAGATGATATTACTGTTTATTCAACTTCAGATAAAAAGCACCTTCAACACTTGAAAAAAGTATTTGTTTAATGAAAAAAATATGGCATATCATTAAATCCAAAGAATTCTCATTTTTCTCTCAAGGAAGGTGAGTTTGGGTCACATAATTTCTAAAGATAGAGTGAAAATCGATCCTAAGAGAGTAATTGAAATTCGAGATTTAACACTTCCAAGATCCAAGAAAGAGGTTCAATATTTCCTTGGGAAGATCAATTTCTTAAGAAGGTTCATTCCAAATTTTGCTGCAGTGGTGAAACATATTACTTGCATGTTGAAAAAGGGCAAAGAAGTCAAGTGGATCATTGAATCCAAAAATTAATTTGAGCTGATAAAAAAAGATATCATTGAAGCACCTCAACTGGTAAGCCCTAAATACTCGAAGCCTTTCTTGATCTTCTCATTTTCCTCACAAGATACTATTACTGCTGTTATGTTACAAAAATATTCAGAAAATAACGAAGCTCCCATGTCATTTTTCAGGAGAGCACTTAGAGATGCAAAATTGAAGTATGAAATGTCGGAAAATCATGCCTATGAATTAGTGAAAGCTCTGAAACCTTTTAGAGTTTATATTCTGCATGCTCAAGTTATTTCTTATGTACCTTCATCTGTTGTTAGAGAGATATGAGTTCAACTTGATATTGATGGAAAAATAAGTAAGCTGGTGACTAATGTTCTTGAGTTTGATTTTGAGATAAAGCCTACTAAACTAATCAAAGGTCAAGGATTAGCCAAACTACTAGCTAAAGAAAATTGTAAAGTTTTGGGCTTGAATTTCATGGATGAAAATTTTGAAGGGTAGATTTCTAAACCTATTGAAAACATGGCAGTGGATGTAAAGCTCTTTGAATGCAATTGGTATAAGGACATCATCTATTTTCTGCAGCACTTTAAACCTCCTCCAAATTATGATAAGAGCAGAGTAAGATATTTGAAGCTGAAAACTGTTAAATTCTGCATTAAAGATAATTGTTTATACTAGAAAGATCTTATTGGAGTTTTTTTGAGATGCATTGACCCAGATAAGTCCAAGAAAGTTATCTTTGATATGCATAGTAGTGAGTGTGGAGGACATCACTATTGGAGAAATACTGCATATAAAATATTGAGAGCTGGCTATTTTTGGCCTAACTTATTTTCTAATGTGTGTTATGAGGTGAGAGCATGTGAAAAATGTTAAAAGTTCACCGGAAAGAAACATTTGAAGTCTTTGCCTCTTAAGCCCATAGTTGTTTCTGCACCTTTTCAGCAATGGGGCTTAGATTTCATTGAAGAAATTCATCCATGTCCATCAAGTGGACAACATCATTGGATTATTGTTGCAAATAATTAATTCACCAAATGGATTGAAGCAATACCTACCAGGAATGCTACTCATAAATTTATCATTAATTTTATGGAGGGAATCATAACCAGATTTGGATGTCCATCAAGGTTAGTAGCAGATAACAAAACTGCTTTTAAAACCACACCATTGGTAAATTTACGTGAATATTATGGCATTCAGCTCATTCACTCTACAACTTACTATCCCCAAGGGAATGGTTTAGCTGAATCATCAAACAAAATTTTGGTAAGAATCATCACCAAACTGCTGGAGCAAAACAAGAAAGCCTGGGATTCAAAACTGAAGTTTTCTTTATGGGTAGACAGGGCAACAATCGAAAAGTCTATTAATACATCATGTTTACAAATGGTTTATGGAATTGATGTTGTTTTTCAAATTCAATTGGCCATTCCTGTAGCTAAATTTCAACAAGATCAAGAAGCTAAACCAGATGATATGACCAGGAGAATTTATCAAATCATAGAAGTGCATCAAAAGCGAGAACAACAACATGATTTGGTGAGAAAATATCAGCAAGATATGAAGCAAGTTTTTGATAGAGGAACTAAAAAATAATATTTTTATATTGATGATCTAGTGTTGAAGTGGGATGCACAACATCAAGATCCAAGTAAGCATTCCAAATTTGATGTTTTTTTTCTTGGTCCTTCTAGAATCTCAAATATTCTGCAAAACAACACTTTTGAGTTGCAACATCTTGATGGAACATAACTGTTTGGAGGCCCATTGAATGGGCGATTTCTCAATTTTTTTTTTTTACTAAGGCTGTTGGTAGCCTAAGTCCACTGTAAATACTGGTGTGTTTCATAATAAGACTCCATAACTCAATGACAAGGCACTGAAACTAAAAAATATTCTTAGAGCTTCACAGGGAGAGATCTATCCCCTGTGGAGCCAATGTTAGGACAATTCTTTGCTAAGTCACGAGTCCATTCCATAGTTTTATTTTTAGGATTAAACTTCAAAAAATTTCAAAATTTCAAAGTTTATTTTCGTCATTGCTAGAATTTCCGAAACCACTAGTTTTAGCCCTTTCGGACAGTCTGTTATTTTCCCGTTTCTTTTTTTATTTATTTTTATTTCGACGTTGCTAGAATTTCTGGAATCATACTCTGTTTTTTAAAAATAAAACAAAAAAGTGCATCCTCTTTAGTTGAACCATGTGTCATAGTGTTAATACGCCTCAAATATTTTTTTTAAATATTTTTAGATCTCATGATAGGTGTCGTATTACAGTCAGTTAGCTTAAGTTAAGTCAGAATATACGTTAAGACACATGTGTCATCTGCAGTTGTGGACTAAACCGTTACCCGCCATGCCTGGCAACGCTAAGTCAGTCGTCCATGTATCTAGGTATGTGTTTTTTTGAATCAAGGAGATCATGGTTATTACACTACACGCCATAACCATTTGGTTGGCTTCACAACGGTGTTGTCGGAAATTCTGGCCAATCAACAACAGAGACTGCGGAAGTGACTGTTTGTCATAGATATGCAATATCAAGACATATGGAGCACTCCATACGAAAAACACAACCAACTAAAGGTGGTGATGGAGTATCACATGGTGTAGATCATGGTGAGGAATATTTTCAATGATGAAGGATGATTTTCATCGGGTGATGAACCAAAGTTTGGTTTTAAAACCACCTAAAAAACAAGAACTCTGTCAAATGAAGTTTTAGTTGCTGGAATTCTAAGTGCTGAGAGTCATACTTTGAGAAGAAGTTTGGATTTAAGACAAGATTTTCAAAGGAGAATACAAGCCACACCTATAAGGTAAAACTCTTCCTACTCTGCCACCTATCAGTTACAGGAGACATAGTCATTTATTTTTCTGAAAATGATCAAAACATGTGGTAAAATAAATTGAATAGAGCCACAAGGTGCAAATCTGTTTGATTCCAATTCGAGGGTAAGAAGTTTTTTTATTCAGTGAGGGTGGTATCCTCTTTGTACCAGGTTAGGGAGCTCTCACTCTGGAGTAGCCCAAGAGTTTGCTAAATATTTTAATGGACATGAAGCTACAGTTTATGGCCTCACTTTTCAAGTTTTTTGAAGACTCCATTGCTAAAGCCTTTAACCTTCCTCAAGAAGGAGAAAGGTGGTTCAAAGGGCAGGTTATTACAGGAGGTGATCTCAACAACATCCTCAAAGATGCTCACAAAGATCCAAATTAGGAAAAAGGCATCCTAAAAATCTACTTGAAGAATGAATGGTAAGAGGCTATCAAGCTTATCAAGATATACCTCACTTGTGAAAGGAGGTATACAGTGGTATTCCTCTATCACATGAGGTTTATTTTTCATATTGCAGGGTTGAAGACATTGAATCTACCACACTTCTTGTTGAAAATTCTGACCAATATGTCAGCAAGGGTTCAGATTCACACTGATGTTTCTAAGTATAGCTTATACCGTCAAGCTTTGATCAAAGTTATAGTTGAAGAAGAGTTTGGAAAGAGAAACTAGACTTGGCATCACTTTTTATTATACAAGGTAGGCCAACCTGCACCTACACCTCCAGTTCCACAACCAAACCCTCAACCTGCAAAAATAATAACAAAGAAAGGCCAAAAAAGAAAACATTCATAAGAAGCCCAAGGGAAAAAAGGAGAAAGTTTCTACAGTAAGGCTGAGAGAAAGGTGGAAAAAGGAGAGAGCTCATCAGCAAGAAAACCCAAGTCCATGAAAATAGTACCCCTTGTTCCTCCATTTCCTAATGTTTACACTAGAGCCGGAAGAGGAAGGTCTGCAACAACAGATAAATCAAAAGCGTAGGTGCTACTGGAAGTTGTGAAGCACATATTCAGAAAAAGTTGCAGAAAGAGTATCAACCTACACAATCAGATGAAGAACTTCTTAAGGAAGCTGGATATGACATCATCAACAAGAAGAAGAAAGAAGAAACTAAACCTAATGCTAGCACCAGAAAGAGGCGTATAAGAGACAACAATAAGTTTAGGCTTAAATCCAAGGGTCTACATAATCTAATCCTAATGACAAAGGTTATTGACATTGAAGGCAAACCTGAAGGTTCAAAAGCAGAAAAATCCATGATGAAAATCAAGAACACAATCCCTTCAGAACAACACTCAAAGCCCTCAAAGAGAATAAAAACATAAAAGGGTTCTAAGGAGGACAAAGACATTATCAAGGAGGCAAATACAAGAGCAACTAGATCTAGAACATTAGCTGTTGATAGCAAAACTGACTTAGATAAACTAGTTGAAGCTGTAACACACATAAGGGAAAGGTAAAAAGGTTTTTGATGCAGGTACCTTTTTTTGCTTATCAGTTAAAAATATTGAACAACAACCTAGGTTTCATAGAATACAAGTCTGCATATAATTTTCAGCATTTTATATGTATTTTGAAAAAGAAACAGGGTGGTACCAAAATTTCCGGTAGCATTCCAAATTTTGCCCACTTACAGGTTTTTACCTGAATTTCCAGTAGCACCTATTTTCACTAAATGTTGACACCTGCCAGAATTTTTTTTCGAGCCAGTTAAGGATAGATAAGAACCCATAACCAAATGGATAATACAAGTGATGACGAGAGGCAGTTATGGGGTTGTCAGAGGTCTTATTAAATGGAGCTACATGGTTATTAAATATCCAAGATACAAGGAGATAATTCAACAGAAAAAGGGGTAGCATGAAAACACACTCAACTTTCCAGCCCATAATTCTTCTCTTCTTCTTTCTCCATCTATCCTTTCTGTTAGATTTCGATGAGATAAGGCCGTAATGTATTTTGACACATATGTTATGTTAGAATTAATGTTTCCTTATTTTTAGAAGAGATGGAGTTGGTTCCTCTCTTGCTATATATACCACTTGTAAATACTATTTCCAGGTTGGATGTTAGTCTACCTGAAGAATGAATATACTATAAAAACATTTTTGCTTCATGCTGGAGGATTTTGTGACTCAAGTAACATATAATGTGTGGCATGTCTCCTTTCTTTGTTAGTTTCTTCTAAAATATGAATTGCAACAACTAATAAAGTGTGAGTGAGAAGCTGTTAAAGGATTTAATAGTAAATTATCTGCTTCAAGTTTTCTACAAATTATATGTGTTTAATAGAACATGTGAGTGAATATTTCATAAAGGATTTGTGAAATAATTTATACATGCAATCTATTTTCTAAATGTTGTTTTACTTTGCATAAACAGAGTTTGTGTAAAGAGTCATCATTGTAGCTGTGTGACTGATTTAGGATAGGAATATTTCCTCAAATAGGTACCAGCTATTCATCTTCTTGCACTTGTACACTTTTCTCCATATACTACCTTTTACCCATACAATTTTTACTTGCCACAGTTTTCCAAATGCACGAAAGTCTTAAAGAGCATCATTACAAAATATTTGAGAAACCATCCCACAACTGAAACAACCCCCTTTAAAATTTGAAATTAACTATGATGTGTAAGTATTACTCCTCATGCATTCAAGGAGTGACTTCTTACACTAACAGGTTGATAATTCGATATTGGGATCCCTTTATTGTTTCATTAGTATTGTTTCTTTTTGTCTGGTGATATAATCAGACACTAGATCATGGAGCAACAACTCCTTGCAAATTGTGATTTTAGGTAAATCCTCTCCGCGGACAGAGACGATCCCTCTAGCCCTAGAGTGGGTCTATAAACAAAGAGACAAGCTAGAGTGTTTATTCCTAATTATTGAATAAAAAAAGCACACGATAGATCGACCTACCTGGAATCCAACGCTGTCTTTGTGACTGTAGTGGTGGTGGCCTCTCACTCTTGCTTTGGAAAATCACAATCCTTTCGCAGTCATGCTCGGATACCTGCACATAAAACAACAAAAAAGAACAACATACGACATAATAATTTCACTCATAACTAATAGCCAGTCAAAGAGGGCTAAGCACATTGCATTAAACATCTAACATAATACAAAATGGGAACCAAACAATAGTCATGTTTATGAATTGATATAAGGAAGAGTTACAACCAATGCTTTGATGTCACAGTCTCCTCCAGCGGGGTTCAGACGAAGCGCGTCTTAGATGCTTGTCAGGGAATTCTGACGGGATGAAGGCATGGAATCAAGCTCTCTCAGAAGGCATGGACTCAAGCTCTCTCAATGTAATTCCTTCTTATTCTATCTCTTCAATAGTTAAACTATAGTATGTTCAATTATCCAAGTTCAGCTAGCCTATGCAAAGAGAGATAGCTTCATTTTATAGAGGAAAAGGAGGAGGTTAGGATCCATAAAAGGGTGGGAGGGAGCTGGCCTATCCTTTAGGGAGTTTCCATAAGAGGTGGAAACCATAAAATAAAGGAGGGAGTCCATGGTTTATTTAGTTCAACCACTCCCAATGAATCATCCTCAAAGTTGTTGGAGTGGAATCTCTGCCTCTATTTAAAAAAAAAATTCCATAAACAGCTCGGCGTGGGTGGCTAACTGAGACAGAGCGCCAGCTGGTGCGGGGCCCAATGTTAATCTTCCTCTTCGGTGCAAGGGCATAACTGACTACTCACGCCAAGGCAAAAACAAGGGTTTTTGAGTCTCTTTTTGGGGAATTTTCAACAAAAGGAATATTACTCTCATGTAAAGGGATACAATGATGGTCTTTACAAGGCATGACACTGCTTATTGATCACGAAAATGACCCCCCAATGGGCGAGATGGGCATTGCAGGGATAGTGACAAAATGCTATGTAACAGATGCCCCCTAAAGCATGAGGTCTGAGGGAGAGGGAGGGACGAAATGCTTTATGAGAATGCGTTCGAACCAAACACTGCTGTCGAAAAACCTGCAATTACAAATACAAATGATATCTCTGATACATGAATATGTGGTATGGGCGCAGCCATCCATTATAGAGTACATAAAAAATAATATCTGAGGTATGGACGTAGCTATCCAATCAAAAGAGTCATGGAATAAGTCATGATAATCCACACAATTCTGCAGCCTGGATTTTATCAAACAAAACCTAGGGTCTTGCGCTCCATCTCGACCCGAACAAGTACAAATTCCAGCATGCGAATATATGAACTGAAGTCGAACATGCAAGAAAATCACTTGATTACCAACCAATGATGAGAGCTGTTAATAGGCACGAGAGAAACCACCAATAATGCCAATGGCTCTCAAGGTATAATTGGTACAATCCACGGAATGTGAACAATGATATGGCGTCGAACATCTGCAAAATCACTCGATCGAAGGCCAATGATGTGGACCTTGTGTCAAATGCGAAAAACCTGCCATTAAGGCATGCAGGCTCCAAGGTACCAGAAGGGAGTCTTTAGATCAAATCCCTGGATAATGAGCTGAAGTCGACAAGAAGTGACCTGCTCGAAGGTGGGCTATAATATTTCCCACATCATCGACACGAGACAAAGGAACATGATGATAGTGAATCATGACCAACAAAGAATCAGAGGGAGGTTGAAAACTGCAGAGGCAAACTTCTCTTGAACATATCAATGACATCACACTGGATTTCGCAGTATTTGACATCAAAGGATCCGAGGTCATTATGACGTGGCAAAGAGAAAATGAGAGGTCAAAAAGGATTTCCCAAACCCATGGAGGCAAAAGTGATGAAATGAGATGTCCCCAACCTGGCATGAATGCAGACAAGTGCCATGGTCAATAGTGACATACTGCCAATATGACTAAAACTTGGTTCCATTTTCCCCCACCATTTTTGGTGAGTACCCCAATTATTTTTTAAAACAAGCTTGAAGGGGATAGCATATGCTTGTGCTGTAAGTTTTTCCTTCGGAAAAATCCAACCTAGTACATTTTACGAGCCCTAGGAAGGAGGAACTCGAATAACGTCATGGTGACGAAGTCCAATGTCATCAGGTTTTAACGAGTTTTAAAAAGGGAGAACTCATCATCTTTTCATGTTTAGAGAGTTTGAAAAGAAGGCAGAAAAGAAAGCTCCATCATGGCCCTTTTCATAAATAGTCTCTCAGATCCGAAAAGGTAGAAGATAATATCTGAAAGAACCTCTTAGTCGTAATAGGCTAAGGTATTCATTTTTTGTAAATAATCTATCCCAGCCCAAAAAAGGGGTAAACATATACTGGGTAGTTGTTGTGAAACCAGCTCCAAAAAGAGAAGAAAAGAGATATCAATGCCTTAGAAATAATCCACTTCGAGGGGGAAACCTCCAATACATTACATGAATGAAAAATTCTTGGATGATTCAAATTACAAAACCTCATTTCTATATATAGGAGTCCATGGGGCCACAATGTTATCCTAGTGGGGCCACAATGTAATCCTAACCAACCTAACAATAATAATTTAAGGGCACAATAATGACAATATGGGGGTTACAAGGGTACAATAATAACAATAAGGGGGTTACACTAACAACAATAAAGGACTATACTAGTAATATAGGGACCTAACATGCCCCTCTCTTTCAAAAAAGTGTTGTCCTCAATGCTTGAGTAGCTCTGGGTGCTTCTGTATAAAATTCTCATCCTCCCATGTAGAATCTTTAGTGGGTAAATTCTTCCACTTGATGATATACCCTGAAATTGATCGATTCCGTAGCTGTTGAGTTCTTGTTTCCGTGACCGCTTCAGGTTCCAATATGATTTTTCCTTCCTCAAAAAGTTCTAGCAATATTGTTTGAATTGGAATATTTTCACCTATAACCTTCTCTAAGCATGAAACATGGAAAATTGGATGCACTCGTGAAGAAGCAGGAAGCTCCAATTTGTATGCCATAGTACCAATATTTTGCAACACCTTGTAAGGACCATAGTACTTTGACGATAATTTATTATCCTTCTTAGCTTGATTGAGGGACATTTGTTTGTATGGTTGTAGCCATAAAAAAACCCAGTCTCCTACATCAGAAATTCTCTCGCTGCGATGTTGATCTGTCTGTTGTTTCATTCGATTTTGTGCCAAATTCAGGTTGTCCTTTAAGAGTTGGAGAACTTCTTGTTGATGCTCGATGTGATCTTCCACTACTTGAACCTTCTAATTTTCTCTTAAATATGATGTGATGGATGGTGGATGATATCCATAAAGTGCCATAAATGGGGTCATTTTTGCTGCAGTATGGAAGGAAGTGATATACCACCATTTAGCTAGAGGTAACCACTTGACCCATTATGTTTCTTTATCAGATACAAGACAACGAAGATATCCTTCCAAACATTTATTTAATAAATCAGTTTGACCATTGGATTGAGGATGATAAGATGAGCTATGAGATAATTGAGTACCCAAACAAGAAAATAACTCCATCTAAAAATTTCCAGTAAAAATGGGATCTCTGTTGCTCACAATAACCCTTGGGTTTCCATGTAGCTTTTGAATTGTGTCCATAAATGTAGTAGCAAATGTACTTTCTTTAAATGGATGAGATAATGCACAAAAGTGTGCATACTTGGTAAGTCTATCAACTACCACCATGATGACACTCTTTCCTTCAGACTTAGGTAAACCTGTGATAAAATCCATTGAAATCTCCTCCCAACATTGACTTGGAATGGATAAAGGTTGTAGAAGACCCGAGGTCTTGATTGTCTCAAATTTATTCTACTGGCAAACCAAACATTCCACCACAAAATTTTGAATATCAGATTTAAGGCCATCCCAAATTTTTTTTTTCTTCACCCCGTGGTAAGTTTTTAAAAATCCTGAGTGTCCTCCTAAAGGAGAAGTGTGAAATTCCAAAAGAATCTTTTGTTTTAGTTTGGAGTTCTCACAAAGATATAAGCGATCTTTGTACCATATTAGATGTACTAGGATCTTGCTGCAACTTTTGAATGAGTGTCCACACATCTTCGTCCTTCTTCCATTCATCTCTTGCTTCGGTTATCCAATCTGGTTGGATAATAGAAATGGCACAAAGCAATGCTTCCACCTCTTAATTCTTTCTTGAGAGTGCATATGCAACAACATTTAGCTTCCCTTTTTTGTATATTATTTCAGTCATAACCCAACATCCTTGTGACCCATTTTTGCTTCTCTTCTAAAGATAGTCTTTGTTCCAAAAAGTGTTTAAGACTATCATGATCAGTTTTTACCTTGAAGTGTCTTCCCATTAGGTAAGTTCTCCATTTCTTTAGTGCATGCAGTATTGCTAACATTTCCTTCTCATAAATAGGTTTCTCTAAATACTTTCCTTTGATTGGACGACTTTCAAAAGCAATGGGTCTTCCTTCCTGCATTAAAACTGCACCAATTCCATTTCCTGAGGCATCACATTCCACAATAAAGGTTTTTGTGAAGTCCGGCGTAGCTAAGACCGGTGCTAGGCACATTGCCTCTTTAAGATGTTCAAAGGCCTTAGTTGCTTCAGGAGTCCATGAAAATGCATCTTTCTTCAATAATGTTGTTAGAGGTGCTGCTATTCTCCATAATTCTTAACAAACTTGCGATAATAGCCTGTTAACCCGAGAAATCCTCGCAACTACTTTATTGTCTTGGGGACTTTCCATTCCTTAATGGCTTTAATTTTGTTAGGGTCTACTTTAACACCCTCGTGAGATATAATATGACCCAGATATTCCACCTCTTGTACTCCAAAGAAACATTTTGATGTTTTTGCATATAATTGTTTCTCCTGCAATAGTTTGAGCACCCTGTCAACATGTTCAACATGATCCTTCCAAGACCTGCTATAGATTAGTATATCATCAAAAAATACTTGCACAAATTTTCTAAGGAAGGGTTTGAAAATGGAATTCATCAACCCTTGAAATGTAGAAGGTGCATTGGTAAGGCCAAAAGGCATGAAAAAAATTCATAATGAACCTCATGAGTTCAAAATGCTATTTTCAAAATATCTTCAGTCTTCATTCTAATTTGATGATATCCTGAACGAAGATCCAACTTGGTAAAATAAATTGCTCCATGTAATTCATCCAATAATTCATCAATCACAGAATGGGAAATTTATCTTTAATGGTGAGCTTATTGAGCTCCCTATAATCCGGACACATGCGCCATGATCCATCCTTCTTGTGTACCAATACTACAGGAGCAGAGAAAGAACTTTGACTAGGTTGAATTATACCCGCCTCTAACATTTCTGCAATCATACGTTCAATTTCACTCTTTTGGACGTAAGGATATCTATAAGGCCCGATGTTTGGAGGAACACTTCCTGGAATCAAATGAATAGCATGATCATGATCACGAATAGGTGGGAGTCCTTTGGGAGTTTCAAAAACCTTGGAATGATTGTCCAAGACTTTTTGGAGATCTTCAGAAATAGATGATTTTGATGTTGGAACTTCTAGTGAGCATAATTGTGCAATTATGCCTCGTTGTTCTTTCTTTAGAAGCTTTGTCATGACATTAGAGCTTATTATATTTCCTGGCTTCCCTGCAATACCCCGTAATTCAAATTCCTTTCCTTCTGAAAAAAATTTCAAGAAAAGTTCTTGAAAATTAAAAGCTACCGTCCCCAAAGATTGTAACCATTGTACTCCTAGTACAACATCAACACCTCCCATAGGAATGGAAATCATTGGAATATTCAATACATATTCCCCCATGGTTAGCTTGATATTATGGCATTTTCCAGAGCAATTTATAGTTCCTCCATTTGCAACCATCACTTGACATTCTCGTGTTGGGTATAGGAAACAATTCAATTCCTTGGCTACCTTACAATGAATAAAATTATGGGTACTACCTGAATCAATCAACACTATTACCTTTTTCTTCTTGATATGTCCTTCTATATTGAGAGTTTGAGGAGTGGTAATTCCCGCCAATGCATTACACGATATGGTCAGACTCATTTCTTCCTCTTCTAGGGTTGGTTCCTGGTGTATATCCTCTTCTTGTTCATTTTCTTCTTCCTCTTCACAATCTATGTAAAATAATTTCTTCTCAGCACACTTATGACCTTTAGTGTATTTGCTATCACAACTGTAGCAAAGCCCTTTTGCTCTTTTTTCTTCCAATTGTTGTGGTATCAACCTTGTAGGTTGTGGAAATATAGGAGTAGAAACACTTCCCTCTTTATAGCAGTGAGTGGTAGGCTTCCTTGTCGCCATAATTTTACATTCAATTTTTCTTGCCAACCTGAATGCCTTCTCCAATGAATCAGGTTCCAAAATGTGAACTTCATGTTGGATGTTATCCTTTAAAGTACCTATGAAGAGATCAATCCTGTGTTCCTCTGGAATATCAGTTACCTTTATATTCAAATTTTGGAAGTTCTCAATGTGCTCCCCCATTAAACCCTTTTGTTTGAGATTTATAAATTGGCTAAAGAAGGTGTTGCTCTTTGTATCCTCATAATGTGCTATCATTTCCTCCGTAAAAATTGACCAAGTGACAATTTTTTTATGGGTGCAAAGCCATCGATACCATACAAATGTATTTTGTTCTAAATGTAAAGTTGCAATGCGTAGCTTTTGTGTTTTTCACATTATGGAGATCAAAATATTGCTCCATCTATAGTATCCATGTTACAGGATCCTTTCCATCAAACCTCCTCATATCCATTTTTGGAATATGGTGGTTCTTCCCGCCAACATTAGATTTTATGAAATCGCGATTAACATTTATTTTGTTCTCATCATGAGTTTCCTCTACTATCTTTTCACAATTAGGAAACATTTCTTGTATAAAATTTGTCAAACCTTCCATGTCTGCTTTTAGATCATTCTTCATGTTTTCCATTTTCTCATCGATCTTAGCTTCCATGTCATCCATCTTAGATTCCATGCCAGCTTCCATGCCATCTATCTTAGATTCCATGCCATTTTTCAAACCATCCATCTTAGATTCCACGCCTTTCTTCAAACCATCCATCTTAGTTTCCACGCCTTTCTTCAAAACTTCCATGTCATTTTTTGTTGCTCTTTGCGGGAGCAAAATTTGTTGCACTTGCTCTTGTAATTTTGATATGTCATGTTGCCATTCTTCGTCTTCTTGAGTCATAGTAGAGCTTTCTAAAGGCTTAATGGGTGTTGAATTATTTTTAGGGGCCATTTTAGAATCCAATACTGATATCTATTCTACAATATGCCATTGGAATCAATTCAACTTGATTCTTCAAACAAGACTTATGCAATTCAGAAAAAAATACACACCTTTTACTTTCTTTTGAGGAGCTCGATATTGAAATTGAATTATCTCTACAATTTCAGATCCTCAATATCTGAAATTTAGCCCTGTAGCAGCCCTCTGAAGCTTATTTCAAATGCCACAGGTCTGATCTGATTTGGATTCTTCAAGGAAAAGTTATGTCCAATCTCCCACAATGACCCAATTTTTGATTAGTTCAGTAGAGCGAACTTGCATGACTTTCCACGTGTCACTGTTTCCTCCTCTGGCTTTGAAATTGATAGACCAAAAAATAAAGTCCGTGCAATTTTGGCCACTTTTTACAGCATTCCAATCCAATGATCAGAGAGAGAGCTATGAAGATTTTCCCACGATCACCTCTTTGAGATGAAATTCAGAAGCCTCAAAAAGCCCTAACTTCCATAGATCATATTTCCGAAAATATTGTGAACCAATATCTGAAATTTTGTGATGGTGTTCTTCAAGATTGCGGCTTCGCACTCTAAAATTTTTAGCTTTTGAACCTTCGTAGAAAATTTTTTATTAAGAAAATACCACGATGACTTGTTTAGGTTAAATTCAGGAGCCTGCAAAATGACCTAACTTGCACAGATCATATCTCCGAAAATATTGTGAACCAAGCTCTGAAACTTTGCGATGATGTTCCTCAGGATTTTGGCTTCACACTCTAAAAATTTTAGATTCTGAAACTTCGTAGAAAATAAGTTATAGTGAAAATTCCACGATGACCTGTTTGGAGCAGCGAAACCCTAGAATCTCAAAGCTCTGATACCAAATGTTGTGAAACCAGCTCCAAAAAAAGAAGAAAAGAGATATCAACTGCTTAGAAATAAGCCAATTCGATGGGGCAACCTCCAATACATTACATGAATGAACAATTCTTGGATGATTAAAATTACAAAACCTCGTTTATATATATGGGAGTCCATGGGGCCACAATGTAATCCTAGCCGACCTAACGATAATAATTGAAGGGCACAATAATAACAGTATGGGGGTTACAAGGGTACAATAATAACAATAAGGGGGTTACACTAACAACAATAAGGGACTATATTCGTAATATAGGGACCTAACAGTAGATATCTCTTCACAACCATTTAACAAGTTTGAATCGACAAGAGTCTCGACAATATTTTCAATTTTAGAGAGTCAGAAAAGAGCTAAAAGATGACTCTAGTAGTGAATTTTTCCTGTTTTTACTGAGTCCAAAAAAGTATAAAATTTAACTCATTACTTCATCACTATGGCCTGAAAACCTGTCGCTGCATAAGAGACATGTGTAAAACCCATTTCTCGAAAATAATATAATAAAATAATCGAAAAACATGTCTTAAAACCTAATTAGGGTTGTGAAAAGTTATAAAATGTCTAAAATGGTAAAAATAATTACTTTTCACTTTTTACCTCTTGTGGATCAATAGTTACCCATTTGATAGTGTTATCTTGCGACGACGAGAGTAGACAATCTGGCAGACCAATCTAAAATCGGTCAGTTCCAGGTAAGAGCTGATATCTCTCCCTTCATTTTAAGTCATCTTTTACTGCCTGCAACTTTCAATTTTGATTTCTGGGGGAGGAAATGCAAATTTTAGGGCACGGCGGTTGGCGTGGGTTTCGGGCATGGACTCGCACCAATCGCCCATTTTTCTAAACTAGGGCGTGCCCATTTTTGTGCAAAAAATGCAAGTTAAATACCCAATATTTTACAAATCCAAGCTTCAAAAATGGCTAATACTATCCATGTGAACATGTTTTTAGGTAGAAAGCGGCAAAATGGTAATGGAATGGAAAGAACGGGAACACATCTAAGAGGACGATCTTCCCATGGAAAATGAGAGATGCATGGAAGCTCTTAGAGACTGTGGACTGAAGAAGTTCTTCTTGACACCGTGTCTCCGAGCTCAACCAGAGTTGCTACTGTATTTTATCAACATATGGGATGAGAATCAGGAAAAGTTCATCCTTCAAGATTAGGAACTTGAGATTGATGTTTTTGATGTATACTTCATAACATGATTATTGCGGAGGAGAGCAGCATCGATCCTAACCGGCACCCAGCCTTGCATGGAGAGAATGTCCATGGTGATTGATAGGGTATGTCCAGGGGCAAAAAAGGGAACAGGAAGTGGGAAATTCGATATCCAGACTATCCCAGACTTGGCACTAAAAGTAGTGCTACATACCATCACATGAGCTGTGGGATCGCAAGCACCACATGAAGCAACAAAGACACAATTGCTTCTTGCTGTAGACTGCTTGACACCGACCATCTACAACTAGGTAGAGGCCGTGACAATAAACATGAAACACCAGCTAACAAAATGCAAGAAGACCAAATTGAAACAATTTGGTTATGGGTCTATCCTGGTATCGTTCTTCCTGGAACGACTACCAATTTTTCAGTGTCAGGAGGTCATAGTCCCAACACCACCATTGAGGGAACCACAGATGACTCGGTGGGTAGATCTGATGCCAAGGGCAGGTGGCGGTCAATAGATGTCCTGGAGACCAGAGTTTTTTGATTGGCTCCACTGACAGTTGATCGTCATGGAGGACTGGCCCTACTCTGGTACAAATTTTACTGGTGATATGGACCTCCCACTCCTAGAGGGAGAGAATTGGGATGAAGATTTGGGTAAGACTCATTTTTAATTTTCATGAGTGTTATGATTTTTTTAACTATGTATATTCTGAAATTAAATCCATGCATTTGTAGATGTTGGCCTAGAGAGACCCACGGGCATGTCTCCGATAGAGAGGCAAATCCCTCGCGATTTCGACCCTCATGGCGAGGGAGGCGAGGAGGAGGAGATCATGCGCAACCTAGAGGGAATCACATGTGGAGTCCCGGACTATGCATGATTCGACTATGTTCCTCATGCCTACCAGAGACATACCATAGGGGTGCCAAGCCGCATTCACTGATTACTGAGGCAACTCGTACGGGCAGTGACATGCTACCATGAGCATCACGCCGATTATACACCTAGGCTTTATATCTGCATATTTTGAGAGACATGGTATCTCAGGATGTAACAGAAACACACATATTTTTTGAATGTATGATGCACACTGATGAAAACACCCGATACATATATATATACATCTATTTTCCTACATGGATCTTTTACATATGATGATGATTTTACAAATTATGCAAATTTCTATCTAATACAATGTTAGCCACTGTATCGGTTAGTGCATTCATTCATCTAGGAATATGTTGATATGTGATAAAATCAAAATTTCTTTCCAATAAACAAATACATAAATACAATCTCAGAATGTATGGGTTTCTGGCTTAATAATGACCATTGAGTTGCAGAACAACAAGCTGTGAATCTAGATTTACAAGAAATGCGCATATGCCGCGGTTGATTGCCTCGGTTAATAGTTCAAGGACAACACTATACTCAGTGACATTTTTTGTAGTCCATCCTAGACAAATACCTTGTAGTTCTATCAACTCACCAGCAGGATCATAGATTACCCAGGCTGTTGAAGACAAATTCCTAGTACTGCGAGAAGCACCATCCACGAAACCAACATAAGGGGTAATAGACATCTGCACAAATAAGAAAGACCCAATAAGCAGGAAAATGCTCGCGAAAGAACACCAAATCAAAAAATGTACAAAAATGAAAAAAACACCTATGTACACAAATCATGCATGAATGACTCATGCATAACATTTTTTGAGATACAACCCATTTCTGGGTTGTTCTAGAGGATGAACTTCGTAATCAATGAGCTCATAGGCCCCATTCTACAACACACGTTTAATAATGTAGGGCCCATGCCACATGGGTTGAAATTTTCCTGCCCCCAACTTATCATGAGATTGGTTGTACAAGAGGATGAGATCTCCTTCAATGAAAGAACGAGGGGAAATTGATTGGTCAAAATGAGCTTTGACTCACTTTTTCTGTGCTTCAATAACCAAAGTAGCAAAGTGGCGGGTTTTATCCAACCTTTCTAAGTAAAGGAGACGATCTTCTTCTGGTGAAGTGTTCGACAGTAATTCAACAACCAACTTGAGCGAAGGTATTTCACACTCAATCGGAAGAGTAGCTTCCAGACCATAAACCAACTGAAAAGGGGTGAATCTAGTTGCACTCTTAACTGAGGTTTGGTATGCCCAAAGAGCTGAAAATAACATGAGATGCCAATTTGATTTATGGATCCCAATCGTACGCTGAAGCATGGTAACAAGAACTTTGTTCACAGCTTCAACCTAGCCATTCGCCTAAGGATAGTTGAGATGTAGTGATGCAGACCCAACTTAGAAGTCAACTTCGCCACCATTTAATGCCGAAAATGGGAACCATGATCAGTAACGATGGCTTGAGGGACACCAAACCTAGCAATGATGTGATTGAATATGAATTGAGCAGCTGTCTTACCGTCAACGGAAAGTGTAGGAATTGCTTTGGCCAATTTGGTGAAGTAGTCCACGACTACGATAATATAAGCATGCCCCTTGGCCGGGTGAGAGTTACACGTCATAAAATTGATGCCCCACTTCGCAAATGGACCAACGGTAATGACAGGATGAAGAGGTACAGGCGGCACACACATCTTGCGTTGATAAATTTGGCAATCGTGACATTTACGAGCCGTGAAAATGCAGTCTTTGAAGATAGAAGGCCATAAATAACCAACACGAAGAATCTTCTATGCAGTGGCATAACCAGACATGTGACCACCACAGGTGACATTGTGACAATCATTTAGGGCTTTCTCATCTTCCTCGAGAGTCAAACATCGACGGAGAATGGAATCCACTCTGACACGATAGAGTGTATCTACGAATATACGATAAGGTTGCGACTGATGACGGATGCGTTGGTGGGCATCCTTCGTCAACTCAGGTTGGAAATTAGAAGTCTATAGATAAAAAATGATATCACCGTACCATGGATCGCGGGTGATAAGCAAGAAAAGTGTATCATCTGGAATGTATTCCTCAGAACGAGACAGAGGAGAGTCTGAAGGTAGGGAATAGATCAAATCAACAAAGACTAATGATTTATTCAAATTTGCAGCAGTAAATTCCAAATCAAACTCTTGGAGGATGACAATCCACTTCGAGTATTTCCCCCCCATCAATTGTCGAGGCAATATATAGGTCATGGGGTTGCAATGAGAAATCATAGTCACCGAACACAAAAGAATATAATGACGAAAACGCTGAACTGATTGAACTGCAGCTAATGCTAACTTCTCGACATGTGCATAGGGTGTCTCAGGATCGAGAAGGTTACGAGACAAGTGATAGATAACATGCTTGTTATCATCATCATTGTCTTGTACCAGAACCATGGAAATCGTGCTGAAAGCAGCGACTAAATAAAGGGAAAAATCACGATGATAGTTAGGAGGATGCAATAGAGGAGCGTTGACAAGCAACGTCTTCAGGGCCTCAAAAGAATTATGAGCAATCTCATTCCAACATAATGGGACGCCCTGATTTAATAATCGTGTGTATCCTCTAGCCACTTCTGCATAGTTAGGTATAAAATGACGTAGAAAATTAGCCTTACCTTGCAAACTCTACAACTGATGTAATGAGGAAGGAGAGGGGAGATTGATATAGCTTCAACCTTGAGTGGATCGAGGCAAATTCCGTCTTTGGACACGATAAACCCTAAGAATCTACCTGAATCAATGCTGAAAATGCACTTGTGTGGATTAAGCCAAATATTGTAACGTCGACAACAAAGAAAAATCTGACGAATATGGTGAGGATGGTCCCTACGCTTAGCTGAATGAGCGGGAAGGTCATCTAGATAAGGCTGAACGATGTGACAAATATCGTGAAAAGCATACTATATCACTTGTTGAAATGTAGCCCCAACATTCTTTAAGCCAAAAGGGAGCTTCTTATATGTGAAAGTACCCCAAAGACAGATAAAGGCAGTCTTATGTTGATCAATCGGGAGAATGCTAATCTAATTATCTTGGGACAAGCTCGATTAATATCATGATAATCAATGCAGACACAAATAATTCCCTGTTTCTTATCTACAGGAACAATATTAGAGACCCATTCTATCAAAGGAATCGGATAAATGAAACCAGCTTTAAGAAGCTTTTCAAATTCACCTTTAATGGAAACAACTTTTCTAGGGTGCACCAGACGAAGACGCCGGCGAATAGGCTTCGAGCCAGGATAAGTAGGTATTTCATGCACCCCTATAATAGGGTCAATGCTGGGAATTTCTTCATAGGACCATGCAAAGACATCACGGAACTCACGAAAAAGGATAGTATAAACTTGTACTTCAACGGAAGAGCAAGTAACCCTAATATGGATGTTATCGACGATTCCTGGTTTAACGAAAATGTCAATAGGCATCATCTATGTAATATTACTCAATTTACCTTCCCTAAAGACGTCATGTGTAAGAACAAGAATTTGAAGCAGAGGAGAAGGAACTTGAGATGCAAAACGCTCGAGACATGTAGACATAGCCCCAAGGCCAGGCATGAACGAGGAACAATGATGACCATCGTCCCATGAAAGATCCATGAGAGACATGGTTTCCATGATGGCTTCATCGAAGGGAAACACTTCTTTCAAAGGATCAGGTGAATTCGAATCGCCAAGCCAAGGGGATTGAGAAGAAATGTCATGAGACATGCTCAAAGGAGCACGATTAGAGGATGGAGCTTCCAAAGCCGCGATGAGTTCACAATAATCAATCTCAATCAGACTCAAAGGCATCGAATCTATGAAGGAATTGATCTGTTCAGGTGAAGGAATAATCCATGGGTCATCAGACCGGGAGATCATATGAATATGAACAATATTTGGTGGAGGAAGAGGAAAAATACCCATGAGGGCAGGATCTTTAAAAAGACCCAGCCCTACACTCTCGTAAGGAGTAGGAATATGATCCACATACAGAATGTTGTTCTCAGAAGAAGAGGTGAAGAAGGACAATTGATCAATAGTAACGAACTTTCCTTTGTGTGGAAATTTCAGAACACGAAAGAGAGTGGATGAAACACATAACATGGTGTGAGTCCAACTTCGACTGAGGAGAAGAGTATAATTGAGTTTAGCATCAACGACTTCTACCTCGACATTCACTGTCTTCCCTTTTAGAGTAATCGGTAAACTAGCAAGAACACCTAAAGGTTTTGATTCTCTTCCATCAAATGCTTCAAGGGAATTTGGTGATGAATTCAGGGTTGGAGAACCAATAGCTTTCCAGCACGAAGATGACATGACACAAGTTGATGCACCTTCGTCCACAATTGCTCAATGGATGTCGACACCATTAATAACAACTTGAATAATGAGCACAATTTGATGCAGAAGTCGTGGAACAAAATTCTGTAAATTGAAAGCAAGAAGGCTAGTATCGGCAGGATCAATCTCGCCAATCGCAGATAATAGAGCTCTTCGTTGAGACGGACAAATCTAAAGTACTTCTAATACGGACATCACGGATGGCGCCTGAGCCAAATCCTCAACAATATTGTAATGGTGAGCGACAGGGGCATTGGGATTATAAGAAGACTTGCGGAGTACACCTTTGGATGGTGACCATACAACGGATTCAACATTGGGCCTTTCAATTTCAAGAGGGCCAGTAACAGGCAGAGGAGCAGGACCATTAGAGATCTCCTTCTCCATTGCTTGACGTAACGCAGTATAATATTTCGACTGAGTAGCAATAGAAATGGTTGCAGAACCATTCATCATGAACACCTGAGAGCCAAATGGGGTAGAGGACTGAGGTTTCTCTACCATCTAAGTCTGCTGAGATGGAAAGGGTTCTTTCAAAATGACCAGAGTTCCCTGGGTTCCTTTGAGCAATCGGCTCACTTCGGATCATCTAGGATAGTCCTTAGTGAAGTGCTCATCATCAAAAATCAAACAAAGGTACTTCGGTTTGCGTTGAGAACTATTGTGAGCACGAGGTTTCTGAGAATCCTGTTTCGGGGTATCATCTTTGGCCTTACCTTTACCCTTCTTTTTACCTTTAGAAGCGTTATGTATAGGATTGGTCTGAACGACATTAACTTCTGTGGGTTTTCCAGAATTCGAAGTGGACTAAGAAGCAACATTACTGGAAGAAGTGGACTTCGACTTCCCAGAGTTTGAAGAAGAAGACTTCTGAGAATTCTAAGACACAAAACCAATAATACCATTGATGGATGGAGTCACTGGTGTTTTATAAGTTCCAGGTCGGGGAGCATCAAGCAAGATATCATATAATGCGCCAGACTGAGAGTACACAAGATCAAGGTACTGGGCGTAAGCAATGGCTTGTTCCTCGGTCACACATGCCCCCATAGCTATGTCTTTTGCAATTTGATTGAAAAGGAGGTGGTGAACCAATGAGTTAGAAGCTGATCAAGAATTTCAAAATTGATCCTGCAACAACGACGTCGCCACTCATGAATATGATCTGAGATATGAGTAGCTCGGTCATGTTTCAATGAAGTGAGGAGGTGTGTCCTGGTCTCATAGCGGACTGGTAACTAAAAATGTGTAAGGAATGCCATGGCTAAATAATTGAAGTCTTGGAAGACACCATGAGATAGCTCAATGTACCACTTTGCAGCGGCACCAGTAAGAGTTGTCTAGAAAAGATGGAGTCGAATAGAATCATCAACCCAAGAGTTAGAGGAACACCACAAATGGTAAGTCATAACATGCGCTTGGGGGTCTTTTCCAGACTTGCCCTAAAATTTAGGACAATCACCAGGAATCTTGGTCGGAACCGGAGGCCAATATGGGTTATGAAGAATAGGGTCATTTGTTAACTTTGACACATAAGGTAATTCCAATGTAGCAAGAAATGGTAATTGAGTGTTGAAAGTCATCGGAGGTCTTTGATAAGGACCTGTGTTTACATTCCACCCAGTCCGAGGGGGATTCTATCCCCATGCATTCTATCCCAGAGGATTCCGACCATAGGGGTTAGAAGTAGGATAACTCGGTTGATACTGAGGTTGAGGACTAGGATACTGAGTTGGAGTAGACCATTGAGGTCCCTAATGGGCAGCATATGGAGTCTACTATGGAGTGTAAGCATGGCTTTGAGGTTGATGATATACAAGTTGATTTTTAGGGTAAGAAACCTGGGGTGAACTATATACCAATTGATATGAACCTTGAGGGTACTAAGCGCCTTGTGGTTGAGCAGGCAGACCCGGCTAAGTAGGTTGAGTGGGCTGCTGAGTGGGTAAACCTAGCTGACTGTAAGCAGGTAGAACTAGTTGCTGAAGCAATGGAACCGACTGAGGAGAAGATTGAATCGGTTGCTGAGCTGGTTGAACCAAGTATTGAGGGCCACCAGGTTGTCCTTGTGGGAAAGGTTGGCCCGATTTTTGCAATGGACCAGGTTGTCCCTGATAACCAGGTTGACCCAGAGGAGGAGCGTAGGGTTTTTATTGTGACACAAATTTTTGGCCATATGAAACATGTGGCGACGGTTGTGGTGCCAAAGTTTGTCCCTGTAGCGGATAGTTTTTCACCCCCAAGGAGCATAAGATGGTCCTGTTTGATTTTGAGGCTGACCAGACGGATCGTAGGGTTGACCATGTTGGACCAAAGGTTGACCTTGTGAAGGTTGGCCTTGTGGACTGTATGGTTGTCCCTGTGGACCAAAGGCAGGGCCCTTCTGAGCTAAAGGTTGTCCCAATGAGCGTTGTCCTTTCAAGCCAGAGGGTTGTGCAAGTAAAATAGGTCCAAGATGAGGAACGGTCTGATAAGGATCATAAACAACTTGATGAGGATCAATAGGAGGCAAATAGACAAGATTACCATACACATCATAATGATGCAGGAATGAATAAACGATATTACCAACAACATCATAGTGATGGAATCGAGGATTACTAGGAGCTTGGAGGGGCTGAGAACCCTGAGAGCTCTACTGTTGAGCAACCAAAAGATACTCTTCAATTAAGGCTGCCAGGAATCACAGGAGTAGTGGAAATTGCACTAGAAGCAGGCGGGGCCTCTACGACACTATATTGTGATCTACTAGGACCGGGATTAAGAGACCACGTAGGATTGAGAAATATAGACCTGTGAGTGTGAAAATATCCTGATGGCTGAGTGGTAACAACTGATGTGGATGAAGCCACACAGACAGTCGGTTGGACTGGAACATATGTAACAGTAACTAACGAACCAGGTGCCGAAGGTGATAGTCCTAATGAAGTAAGGACCAAACTTTGAGGAGGAGTTAATGTGCTAGATTGCGCTATGGAAGCAACACTAGACATAATCTAACTCAAGGAACTATATCCAAGTGGAAGTGACACTGATGGTGGAGAAGACTGAGTAGAAACAAGAGGGACATATTCAGGAAAAAGCTGATATTCTCTTGTAGAAATAGGCATTCCTTTACTACAACAGGTCTGGATGAATCCATGTCTGACTCCACCGTAAGATATTTGAAAATACTATGGGGAATAGGAGGCACAACAACAACAAAAAATGGTGAGCCTGACGTAAGAGGAGGAAAATATCCTTCTCCTCTGAAACCAGACCAAGCCCCAGAAGGAGGCCAATTGAACTCAACTGGCTCTTCAGGAGGAGATCGAGTAGCAAGAGGCAGGACAGATGGGAAAATAGGCTCCGCAAACTCGGCAGACATAGTGGACTGAGGGGTTTCAAAAGAAACGTTTGGGAAACAACTACCACTAGGAGGCAGTGAGGACAATGAAACTGGTGGTTCCGCCACTATGACTGTATATCAAAACAGAAAGGAAAAAAGATAACCAATCGAAGGCTCCAAGATAAAAAACTAAGGAAAAACAATAGGCCAAGTAATAAAACTTTTAACGGGTGTGTGATCGTAGGTGATTATTTTTATGACACTGAAACCAGATTTTGTTGTTTCATTTTTTAAGAGTCGAGAAACAAACAAAATATGACTCTAGTCACTTTAAATTTTAAACGAGCGTGAAAGGACAAGTGCTTGACGATCTCTTCTCTTTTTAAAGAGTCATGAAAAGATCAAAATGACTACTATGGTACTCTAAGCAAGAGGGTATACCAGGTTTCCATGAACTGCCATATACACCTTGGTCATCAAATGAAAAATAAATGACCAAGGACTTAACATACGTGCAGGTAGTCTCCCCACATGCTGTGTTTGGTGTATCACGGCTACAAGGCGGCAGACTTGGCTTCCTATGGATAAAAGGATTGAAACCTAGAGAGGTCTCCCTTTATATAATCGACGGTTCAGGGAGCAAAAGTCCGTACTAGTGCTGTCTAAAGCCAAATGGAGAACGACAACTACTAGGTTTTAAGGCGCCGGAACACGTCTCTAGCCTAGACCACTAAAAATGTTTTGTTAGGTTTCAATGCTTCCTTAGGTTAATTGAATGAATTTTAAAGTTGATCTTGGATTATGTTTCAATTTTAAGGCCTTATTGAATTTGGACCTCAAATTCCCTAAATGTAAACTATATGCAAATGAACATCATTTTCAATTCAATGAATGCTAGTTATGAGAAGGATAGAGAGCTTTCAAACAATAGCAAAAAATGAAAGTATGCGAAGAAATCCACTAATGCATCTAACACAATCAAACGAAATGAAACTCTTTCCTGGACTATCAGACGCTAGTTATGCAAAAGAATATTTCACTTTAGATGCAAAGAAAGAATGCAAAATATGTTTTTTTTTTTTATTATTATTATTATTATTATTATAAATTTTCAATGAAAAGAAGTACATGATGTACTAATTACATGAAAAATGCAAAAAAACACTAGCTTGAGTATTGTGTAAGAATCAAAATCCGAAGAATAAATCCAACACGAAGCAAACACAAAAAAGCACTCAAACTAATGCTGCAATCTTCCAAACCAAAAGAAAGTTTTCAAAACGACCCAAAACAAGCAATGTAATCTATGCTTGGAGCAACAAGGAGAAGAATCAATTGAAAAACAAAATTATCCTTCAGTCAAAGCAATCACTCAAAAGGATTAAAAAAAAAGCTAAGTGCAATCGACCTGAGAATGAGATTGACAACAATAAAAAAGAATTGATTTCCAAAAATAAGGCTCAATGCACCAAGACACTTAGAAACCCTAAGGCCTCAATTTACACCGATAATAAGATGGAAAAATGACTGAGTAAAACAAGTTGCAGTCAAAACAGTCCCAAAGGTATAATTACATGTAAAAAATAACCCAAAAGCAAGCACAATTGACCAAAAGACTCATTAAGGAGGTCAAACCAAATCCTATAAGATTCGGCGCAACTGTAAGGCTGTAATCTGTGCCAAACAGGGGTTGGCATGACTGTAACAAAAGAAACCTGCACCAATTGGCATGACTGTTCAGACGAAAATCGCGCCAAGCTGGATGACTATGGGAAAAAGGGAAAAACCAAAATTCAATGAGCAGAGGTCAATCTTGACACTCTGGAGATGAACAGAGGATATAAACTAAGCAAGCAAACCAGAAAAATATAGATAAGAAAATCAATTATTGACAATGACCCAACAATATGAAACGAAAAACTCACACTAATCCCCAGCGGAGTCACCAATTTGTTAAATAGGTAAATCCTCTCTGTGGACAGAGACGATCCCTCTAGCCCTAGAGTGGGTCTAGAAACAAAGAGACATGATAGAGTGTTGATTCCTAATTACTGAATGAAAAGAGGACACAGTAGATCGACCTAACTAGAATCCAATGCTGTCGTCGTGACTGTAGTGGTGGTGGCCTCTCGCTCCTACTTTGGCAAGTCACAATCCTTCCGCAGTCATGCTCAGATACCTGCACATAAAACAACAAAAAAGAACAACATATGACATAATAATTTCACTCATAACTACTAGCCAGTCAAAGAGGGCTAAGTATATTTCATTAAACATTTAACATAATACAAAATGGGAACCAAACAATAGTCATGTTTATGAATTGATAGAAAGAAGATTTACAACCAATGCTTTGACATTGTAGTCTCCTCCAGCAGGGTTAAGCTGAAGCGCGTCTCAGATGCTCGTCAGGGAATTCGGACGGGATGAAGGCATGGACTCAAGCTCTCTCAACGTAATTCCTTCTTTTTCTATCTCTTCAATAGTTAAGCTATATTATGTTCAATTCTCCAAGTTCAACTAGCTTATGCAAAGAGAGATAACTTCATTTTATAGAGGAAAAGGAGGAGCTTAGGATCCCTACAAAGGTGGGAGGGAGGCCTATCCTTTAGGGAGTTTCCATAAGAGGTGGAAACCATAAACTAAAGGAGGGAGTCCATAGTTTATTCAGTTCAAGCACTCCCAATGAATCATCCTCGAAGTTATTGGAGTGGAATATCCACCTCTATTTTTAAA
This sequence comes from Pinus albicaulis, assembly GCA_034641835.2. Classification (NCBI taxonomy): domain Eukaryota; kingdom Viridiplantae; phylum Streptophyta; class Pinopsida; order Pinales; family Pinaceae; genus Pinus; species Pinus albicaulis. The sequence continues at coordinate 965,062,744 of CM076577.1, forward strand.
AAACATTCCATAAATAGTTCGGTGCGGGTGGCTAACTGAGACAAAGCACCAGCTGGCATGGGGCCCAGTATTAATCTTCCTCTTCGGCGCGAGGGCATAACTGACTACTCGCACCAAGGCAAAAACAAGGGTTTTTGAGTCTCTGTTCAGGGAATTGTCAACAAAAGGAATATTACTCTCATGTAAAGGGATACACTGATGGTCTTTACAAGGCATGACACTGCTTATTGATCACGGAAATGACCCTCCAATGGGCGAGATGGGGATTGTAGGGACAGTGAAAAAATGCTATGTAACAATGATGCAACACAAATGGAGCAAAGCCAAGAAAGTAAATTAAGGCGTAAATGGTAGGTTTGTAGAGTAGAAAAAGGAAGCGGCAGTGTCTAGAGAAACTCCAATGAAATAGCCCGGGGAAGGAGGAAAACCATCAAAGGTTTCAGATGATAAACATCACGTGAAGGTGGACAAATACAATTAATATGCCAATGCCTTTTAATATCATGGAGAGCCTTTATTATTCATTGGAGAGTAGTGTCCATATCTATATTCAAGAGAAAAATACATGAGCCTTTGCCATGCAAACATTATTACATTAGCTTATAGCATTGATATGTGGAGGCGAGCATGGCATTGCTATATTATCTCAAAAATTTACATATATTAATGGTAGAACTGATATTCATATATTATTGAAGGGTTGATCATTTTATGATGGATCAACATCTATTATATATTGAAGCAACACATTTCCAATAATGCTTTTTTAATAGATTGGGAACGTTTTTAACACAATACACAACTTTGGAGTAGTGTTTAACATTGTTTGGAGTAGACTTCCTATTGATATATACCTTTCAAGATATATATATATATATATATATATTGAAAAATTTATGAAGATATTCCAATACAACAACAATGAAATACTGATTCTTCATGCAGATCCCACGAATTCTATTTTTGCATACTTATCTATGTTTTATATGGAATTTTCAACTGGAAATGGTAATGGTTTTATGGATGATGTTTATAAACCTATTAATGATATAATATTAGTTGGAACTGCTCCACTACAAGAGAAAAATGAACAAGGGTTTTCTAACAAACATTCAATTGAAAATAATATTGGGGAGTTTGGGGCTGAAAGTAGATATTATTCTAAAGCTTGGATATTGATTTCTACTAAGTTTGTTGCATCCTGTCTAGATATTTACAATTCCAAGTGGTGTTAAAGAGAAGGAAAAATTAGGTTCATTAAACAAGATTTGTGATTTTGTTGGCCTGGAAATATGTTAAATGTTATAAATAATGATATTTATCTAAGAAATTCTTGCATGGAACTGAAAGAATGGTTGGAGCAGGAAATATTTGGGTCATATTTACACTTTTTACAAGAATTTATCAAAACTCTTTCTAGTGCATATATTTTTGTGAGTATTGATTTCACAGTCAATTGTTTATATCAAGGTTTTTTTTAGAACTTGTAGGAGGAGATGTAATACAGGTTGGGGAATTAATTTGGTGCTTTCATGAAATTATTGGGCTAAAGGAAACATCTTATTTAGAAGAATTGGAATATGAGTTGTCAAATGCATGGCCAGAAAAATATAAGGTCACAAACAAATATGAAAATGATGTTATAGAATCTAGGAAGGAATGGTCATGGAAATTGGGAGTCAATGGTGAAGCCTTTATACCAATTCATACTCATAATGGATTTGAATATATCTCCTTTGAAACAATATCTATAAAATATGTAGGATCTAACCCAAGTTGATGCAATCCTTCATTTACTTCAAAAGAATTCTTAGGATTTTATGGAAGAAATAGAATGCGATTAGGATTTCAGACCAAAAATTAAAAATAAAATGATAGTATGATACTTCCAAAAATAATAGAGAATTTACATTGATAGACACCATGAATACCCCCTTGTCATTAATGTCAAAGTAAGAGGTAAGCAGAGGTTTTTGAAGTTGTTTCTCAAGACATAGTGTCTCCATCAATGTCAAAGGGGCATATTGATGGAATTGTTGTTATTGATGGAAAAGAGCAGCACCAAGGAACAATGAATGAGAAACAAAGGAAAAGGAAAAGAAACAAGGGACAAAAAAAGAGCATCAACAAGGAAAACTAAAGTAGAAACAAAGGAGTAGCAAAAAGGAACACTAAAGGGGAACAAGGAACACTAAAGGAGTAGCAACAAGGAAATGCATGCACTAATTAACATGACAAACTATGCAAAGGGGGAGAAAGAGAATGGTATGGTCTAGTTAAATGAAGATGTTGTTGCATTTGGGTATATTTGTGTTGATGGATTGATGTTTGTTTTATGGCTTGATGTTTGTGTTGATGTCCTTGACAAGTCCTGATGAGCTTATGTAATGCAAGGTAAAGGCATACAGATGTTGGGATACATATTTTAAAATTCTTGGATAATTTTGCAGAGATTTCTATGTTGAAAAATTTGTTGTGATGCTAAATTGTTGTTGAGCTGAGTTGTTGTGATGCGAGGTAAATGAAAGACTCCATGATAGCAAAAACAAGAGAAAGAGTCAACGTTTTTGAGGGAATAGCATGAAGAAAATATGGCTTTGATCATATATATGGCTTTGGAGAGTGAGTGTTGCATACATATGGCTTGCATTGATTTCACATGTTATGTGCATATTGTTTGCATTGGAGAGTGCTTACACTATATGCATGTGTTTTGATGTTATAATCTTTCTTTTCGAATTATGTTGATATCGGTGTACATAATAATTATAGATGGCAGAAATAATATTTGGTGGAGCACTTATTTATGTTATAATGTTCAAAATATGAATGTATTGGAAACGAATGAGTGGAAGGAAAAGAGTCAAGCATGTTCACTTCATACTCTTATGTGGAAAACAAACATCCAAGGAACTATCTTTATAAAAGATTTGATTTTGGAGGGAATATTAGTTAGAGAGTTAGAGAATGTGTGAGAGATTATTTAGGTTTTCTTTAGTAATTACCTGACACAAAGAAGAGTTGATGTGAAGCATATTACCAACACATTTTTTCCTTATGTATCAGGGGGTTGTAGTCTCTTTTCAAGCTGCATCTTGATAAATGATAGGTTGGAGCTTGTTGAGGTAGGAGCCTCCTGCGGGTTGTATCTTACAAAAAACCAATTAGAGTTTGAGCTTCATTTCATGTTGTATCTTGCATAAAAATTGAGGTAGTGGCGTCCTATAGATTGGAGCCTACATAAAAGTAGATGTAACAAGGGAGTAGGATCTTTCCTTTGCATCACAACAATAACAAAATCATGGTTTTCTCCCTTTATGGGTTTCCAATTATATCTGGTGTCCATATGTGTTTATTTTATGTGTTGATGTGATGTTTTTGGTTTACTTATTCCTTGTTGTTTGCATATTAAATTTGTTTGTCATTATGTGTCAATCTTCTCATTTAATGGTTTTGTTAATGAGTTTAAAGAAAATAATATTAATGTCCATGAATGTAATAAAATAATTCACCCCCCCCACCCTCTTAGTTTAGTCAAGTTTTCATCATCTTTACATGAGATCCAACTTTGGCCTGCTTCTAGATCTCCTCTTGGATGGAATCACTCCACAACCTATCCCAACCTAGTAGATTTTCTATACCATGGATAACATTATTAAATTTTTCCCATGACTTGGGAAAACCTAACAACACAAAAATTACTAGGTCTTTGTTTGATAGTATCTCCCCAACTCCAGCAAGTTCATCCCTCACTTGGGTGAACCTATTGAGATATGAAACCACATACTCAGACTCTACCATCCTAATGTTTTTGAGTTTATTTCTGAGTACCAACTTCATGACCTCACTCGAACCATGTTATATGTAGGTTTTAACCCTGTACAAGAATTATCTGCAAATGAATTCTTAAAGACAAAAAATAAACAATAGCGAAAGCATAAAACATAAAACAAATATACACATAGATTTTCCCCTGGATCCCAAAACTGGGACTACCAAATTGATTTTTCATTATGTTCCTTTTAGTGTTACTAAAAATATTTTTGAGCCGCAATTTTGCCCAAATTTTCACGATATTTATCACATCATTATATGCTTGTACCTGGTGTTTTTTTTCTTTTAAGATGATGATTAGAGACATTTAGAGATGATGGTTGTTAATCTATGAATTCTTCTTATTATTTAAATAGATGAGTGTTTGCGTGTAAATTTTATTAATAGATGTCTTCTTGGTAGTAGGTGAATAAGTCTAGTGCAGAACTGCATTTAAGCACAAATCCATGCACAAGAGCAGAAATATATGTTTTGCCAAGAAATATGTTATGTTGTGAATTACCTTCTAGAAGATAAACCTTCTCCATTGAGTTCTGTAGTATATCACAACAAAGCAGGGAAGATTCTGAATGGAACATGATACCTTACTGCCAGAAGATGCATAAAAGCAACAGCTGGATAGTTGAGTACGAGATTGATGTAGGTGAAAATATCAATTTTGTGACCAAATGGAGTAGAATCTCTAAATTCCAAGACATGGGTTTTGTTTAGAGAACCATGTTTCATATAACCCAAAAACCATTTGGCACAATTTAGCTTCGTGAATTAATTATCGTTGGGGGAATACTCCACTGAAAACCAATTTTGAACGTGAACATATTGGATCAATTCGGGTCTTCCTCATCCACAAAACATATGAATAGTAACTTTCATAATGGAAGAAATTGCCATAGTAAAAGCATGCACGCAAGTTCCACGAGTCCTAGCTTTTCTACAAGTAATCAGAACCCTTGCCTTGAGACAGGTACCCTATATATGGTTTGTATGGTTGCATGCGTGGCCATTTTGCAAGAATTACTCAGAGTAGAAGAATACATATTAACTCTATGTGTTTCATAGTTAAGCCTGACAGATACAATAAAGTGGGTCGAAAGGAAATTTCATGTGCTTCACTTGACATTAACCTTGATGTCGCAGTTCAATCTGGGTCTGTCTCATTTACAAACAATCTGCAATCAAATCCTCCAAAACAAACTAACGTATGCTAAGGAGTTGGTAACTATTATGTATAGTGTAGATGCACCAGATTTTGGAGTTGTTAGTGATGGAAGCATGGTGGAAAATCTTGAGCTTGGAAGGAACACATTCAAGCACTCAACAAGGATCACACCCACATTCCTTTTCGAAGAATTTTATGGTGAAACCCATCATTCTGTCTATATTTTTCTATACAAGAGGAACACTGCTATGAAATTACAATTGCATCTGGGTTTGTTCTCTGGAGGCATTATTACATGGAGTATGATTTTTGTGGACTAAAGGTATCACGCCTTTTAGGCACTCTATGTCGAAATTGGGCGTGTTGCTCTCTTAAAATATGGCCCCTACTATGGGAAGCTTTTGGTGATTGTGGATATTGAAGACCATAATTGGGCCTTCTCGTTTTATGTACCCAAGATGGTCAGAACTCAGATGAACTTTAAGAGGCTTTCACTAACTAATATCTGAGAATTATACTCCAGAGTGCCAAAGAAAACAGTTTTGAATGAGGCAATGAAGGCCGCGGATGTTTAAGAGAGGAGTGAGAACAGTTCATGGAGTCAGAAATTAATTATACAAAAGTGAAGAACTGAGTTAAATAATTTTGAGTGATTCAAAGTGATGCTGGCTAAGATCAAGAGAGGAGCGGTAATCAAGTGTGAAATCTCCAAGTTGAGAATGAGAAAGCTGTATTAAAAAAAGAAACTACAATTACGCCATGCCTTGTATGTGCATCTAATGTTGGGAATGATATTGTTGGGCATATTACATTCCAAGCTCCAAAATGTTCAACACCTAGGTCAACATCCCGTCCCATTGTGCGTTAAGGCATAAATTCTAGCTGTGTGATGCCTCCGCTAGTAGTGTGTGAGGTCACATTCTTCCAGAAGCCGGATTGCACCAGCTCATCACACTAGCTCAGAACTAAATTGGAAATAAAATCTCATATTTTTGATTTTGTTTAATTTGTATTAATAAAACCTCCTAAATTTTCATTATATGTAAGCATCGATTTTTAATTAGAGCAACGTTGCTGCTATAAAGCAGAAGATGCACACTAATGAATTTATGAGATGTAATTAGTGTGAGTCTGTCAATTAGACAGAGGAGGGAGTTAGTCCGTGAATTAGATAGAGGGAAGCTGGGATCGATAGGAATAAAATAAGAATGTAATTGGTAGCAGGTCGAATTTATTAGGGCGGAATTTCTCATATGTGAGGTCGAATCTCTCAGATGTAGAACCAAAATTAATTCCGGAGATGTAGAACCAACATCAAATTTGCAGAGCACAAGAAATTGTAATGGAGTATCAGCTGATGTATTTATTAATTGATATTTGAAGTGATGTGTTGAGTTGATTCAATAAAATTCTGGTTCCAACATTTGTTTTTTTATATAAGCATTGCAATTTTTATTTTTAAACGTTGATTTAAATCCACCGCAACCTGGATTTGAGTCCCTTGTTTGTTATAGCTGTAGGAATTGTGCTTTAATTTATTGCTTGAATTATAATTGTTGTGAATTTTTTTCTAAATAGAATTGTAGATTTCTCAATTTTGTAATTAAAATCATCGTTTTGTTTTCTTGAATTTAATGACTGTATTTTTGGAGAGTCTTAATGAAAATAGAGTTCAACTGCATATGGTTTGAATCACTTTAATATCTTGTTTGGATTGTGAATTCCATTATTTAGAAGAGGTTAAGAGAACGACATAGAGAAATGCATATTTCTGGAACTTGGTTACTGTAGTTATGAATTAGAACAAGATTTTATCTCTGGATTAAAATGCAGTAATGTCAATAATCTGGGCAGTTGATTGTGGGTTGTGTATATTTCTTGTGAAACATTTCTATCCCAGGACTTTGCTTAATAATTAGATTTATTTTTAATTAGAATCATTCTTGTTTTCATAGTGTAATCATTTCCTTACAAGAGCAAGTTTGAGTGCGGATTTCATTGTGTAGATAGAGATATCGATTCCAATGCAGCGTGGTTTAGTTTTCATTATTGAGTTACATGATTTGATTTTGAAGAGTGAGCTTGTTTATTGAATAATTCATTTCATTTAGATCAAAGTCTTTGAATTAAAGGTTTTTCTTAGATTATTTGCAATGATATTTTTAATAGGATCTTTTAGACGTTATTTTACATGAAGCTGAGTGGTTTTCTTCTAGCAATAGTTAGAACTGTTCTTTGTTAATTTGAATTTTGAATTTGTTAACAAGAGTAGTTTAGATAGTTAGTTTCAGGTGTGAGTTATCATTAGAATAATATGTGTGTCTTTTTGCTTATCTCAAGATTAGTTTTAAGAGTTAGTTTCAAGTTGATGAGAGGAATAAATAGATTAGGTTATTCAAGCTATCATAGGATATTTAAAAAGTAGAATTCGATTGCGAGAATTTCATATTATTTAGGATTGCTTTGTATTTCCTTATAGTTTAATTGAAGTATGGAGTTTGCTTGATAAAATTGGTTAAGTAGGTCCCCCTTTCAGGATTGTTTATTTTCCAGCAAATGTGTGTTTCATTCCAGTGTTTAGTTTATAATTACAAAGGAATATTTATAATCTAACCATTAAGTTGAGCCAAGACACAATACAACTCGCGTTTGTGACTCCCAGATTGATAATTAATATTGAGAGGTTTAATCCGATAATTAAACCACCCAACATTTTGGTGCCATTGCCGGGGAATTGTATTTTGGCTTAGGTAAAATTTTTCTTACAGAGTTTCAAGGGTATTGCAGGACGTTAGAGGGCAGAGAGTGTACGGTAAGATGTGAGTGAAGAGCCACACATCCACTTTTGTGGGGTTGCTACAAAGTCTAGCCATATTTCTTATCTCTTGAAATTTTATTTCCTTATCTTGCTTATGTGTAGAAGTAGAAACAGACTTTAGACATTTAATTTCCAAATTGCCTTGTTTTTAATAGATTAAATAGCACTTTGATTCAAAATTTTCATTTAATGCAAATGTGGTGAGCTATATTTCAGCTAATAGCTTTTAAAATTCATTTATCTTCAGAATCCAATCTTCAACGTTATATCATTTTTGGGGTACTGTGAGAACCCTTGCGTATTAATCCATGTGATGAAAAAATGTACTAGTTTTCTTGTTGAAGACAAGAAGATGGTATTTTGAGGAATCATTCAATGAGGAGTTTTCATATTGCTACAGAGACAGACAAGTCATACGATGAAGAATTCACAAGTGCAGAATTTAATACTTTTCTTGAACATAAATTTAATATATTTAAATCTTTGATTTCAAAATTGGATGATTTGCAGGAAAAAGAGAAGGAAGAAGAACCACTGCTTCTCTTTTGTGCCAACTATTGAAAGAAACACTGCCTTGGAAAGTGTCCACTTAATGGTCTAGAAGTTTTCAAAATTTGCGAGGTTGGTCATGCAACCGAACATTGCCCATCATTGCCACGATTACGAAAGGTACTCAGAGAATCAAGTAAGGAATCGAGTCAACTTCCAGGTATAAGTCAAAACCCAACACCATTTGATACTTGGAATAATGATTATTTTTCTGAGCAGGTTCCTCAACATTTTTATAATCCTTCAGTGTCATGACAAACTTTTAATCCTCTTCCAATTGAATATCCTACTTCGTGACTGCAGTGGCCCTCATCCTCAAGCCAGATATCTCCATGGTCTCAAGAATCATTTGGATCCTTATCTCTAGGGCAATCTCCCATGAAAATTCAATAATATGAGCACCCACAACAACCACAGTTTATTTCTAATGCACCATTAAGTGATCCTCATTCATGGTCCCAACCGTATGGGAAACCTTACCCTAACCCTAATCCAAAACCTAACCCTAGTCCATACCCTAATTCACACCCTAGACCTAACCCTAATTCTAATTTAAAACCTAGACTGAACACTAGTCCAAAGTATAATTCCAATCCAAATCCAAACCTTAGTCCATGCATTAACCCAAACCCTAGTGCAAACCCTAGCCCAAACCACATCCTAAACCCTAATCTAAACCATCAGGTTGCACAACAGTTTGAACCACCTATTCTTCCTGTTGATTCCCCTATTGAGCATAATGCTACATCTTCCATGTTGGAAAAGGGAATGAATCTGGAAACTCCCCCCATTACCTTAGAACATTCATCCTAGGAAGATGTAATTCAAAGACTACCAAAGGAGAAATATTTCATTGGAACTTATTCTAAAAATGTTGTTGAAACTCAAAACCCTAGAATCTCTCTCAACCATTATTGTCAATTTGAAAAGAATATATTTGAGCCTGAACTTGAGGGATTTATCTTTTGTCTTTCACTAGATGCTTTGTGCCTCCAGGAGAGTGACTATCAAACTGTTGAAGATTTGCATCAGTTGGAAAATCATGAATATGTGGATTCCATTTAATCTTGGTTTCGAGCAGTCATCACGCCATCTTATTTCCTCATCATTCAGAAACTCTTGGTACCATATCAATTGAAGCAACTGGTTTCTCATGCTTTCGTATGTCTTGAATTCTATTATTTAAAACTAAGTGTGAGTATAATCAGCATTTTGCTACGCACATGGCTTCATTGGAAGTACTCCTATACTTAAAAAGGAGTATTTCACCTCTTAGGGTAAAATAGGGTAGGAGAATAAATGAATAAAGCTGTTATAATGCTATTAGGGTTTTGAATTTTAAATCATGGTTGTTAAAACTACTTTTGATCCACATTAGTTGTTAACACACATATTTGTGACAAATCTTGTTGAGTACAATTCACTCTAATACCTCATGATTTTGCAAAAGTAACCATGATTAATCACTCTAATAAGTTGTCATCTTGGATATATATTTTCAGTTTCCCTTAGAAGGTACTATTGGAAAACCCCTATGGTGGACCACTCTTGTAAAATAATGAGCTATTTAGAGAACACTAACATTCTTAACTCAAAGAATCTTTCAATCATTGTGTGGGATATCTTTAATAAGTCTTTAGGGTAGAGGAATTAGCCAACAATGATTAGTCATTAAGAACTTTTTATGCCATCCTGTACTCTTAAGGAGTAGATCTGTCTCCCCACTTATTAAGTAACCTTTAAGGTTAATCATAATCCAAGATTACAAATATTTATGGAAGGATAGGAGGTCTCATGATGAGATGACCTACCACGATCATGAGACCTAGCACACATGACATTACTACTACTGGTCACCAAGCCAGAGGAATGGCTTTCAGCCAAAAAGCTGGAAGACAGGAGGTCTCATCACGAGTTGGCCTGTTCATCCATGTTACTTCTTGTGAGTGGCACTGCCATCAACTGGTTACCAAGCCAGGACAATGGCCTTCATCTAAAAGGTCAAATAAGCTAACTCTGAATCCATGCCTAGTAAGTGGGACACAGACATTTTGATGGGTCAAAAGACATCCCTGCCGAGGTTATGGACACCTGCGGGCAGTAGGGCCATGTCTGTGGTATTAAAGTTAACTACATACTATGATTTTCTTGGTTATCCTTCTCTTTCAAAGAATTTTATGGTGAAACCCATAGTTCTGTCTATCTTTTTCTATACAAGAGGAACACTGCTATGAAATTACAATTGCATCTGGGTTCGTTCTCTGGAGGCATTCTTGCACGGAGTATGATTTTTGTGGACTGAAGGTATCATGCCTTTCAGGCGTGCTATGTCAAAATTGGGGGTGTTGCTCCCTTAAACTATGGGCCATACTATGGGAAACATCTAGTGATTGTGGATATTGAAGACCAAACTCAGGCCTTCTTGGTTGATGTACCCAAGATGGTCAGAACTCAGATGAAATTTAAGAGGCTTTCACTAACTGATATCTGAGATTGATACTCCAGAGTGCCAAAGAAAATAGTTTTGAACGAGGCAATGAAGGCCGTGGATGTTCAAAAGAGGTGTGAGAACAGTTCATGGAGTCAGAAATTAATTGTGCAAAAGTGAAGAACTAAGTTAAATAATTTTGAGCGATTCAAAGTGATGCTGGCTAAGATCAAGAGAGGAGCGGTAATCAAGCATGAACTCTCCAAGTTGAGAATGAGAAAGCTGTATTAAAAAAAAGAAACTACAATTATGCCATGCCTTGTATGTGCATCTAATGTTGGGAATGATATTTTTGGGCATATTACATTACAAGCTCCACGATGTTCAACACCCAGGTCAACATCCCGCCCCATTGTGCATTAAGGCACCAATTATAGCTGTGCGTTGCCTCTGCAGGCAGTGCGTGAGGTCACATTATTCCAGAAGCCGGATCGCACCAGCTCATCACACCAACTCAGAACTAAATTGGAAATCAAATCTCATATTTTTGATTTTGTTTAATTTGTATTAATAAAACCTCCTAGATTTGCATTATATGTAACCATCTATTTTTAATTAGAGCAATGTTGTTGCTATAAAGCAGAAGCTGCACACTAATGAATTTATGAGATGTAATTAGTGTGAGTCCGTCAATTAGACAGAGGAGGGAGTTAGTCCTTCAATTAGATAGAGGGAAGCTGGGATCAATAGGAATAAAATAGGAATGTAATTGGTAGTAGGTCGAATTTCTCACGGCAGAATTTCTCATATGTGAGGTCGAATATCTCAGATGTAGAACCAAAATTAATTCTGGAGATGTAGAACCAGCATCAAATTTGCAGAGCACAAGAAATTGTAATGGAGTATTAGTTGATGTAATTATTAATTGATATTTGAAGCAATGTGTTGAGTTGATTTAATAAAATTCTGGTTCCGGCATTTGTTTTTTTATAAAAGCATTGTAATTTTTATTTTTAAATGTTGAGTTAGTTTAGGACTTGCTCCAGGGAGTGGCAAGGATCCACCGCAACCTGGAGTCGAGTCCCTTGTTATTTATATCTGTAGGAATTGTGCTTTACTTTATTTCATGAATTATAATTGTTGTGAATTTTTTTCTAAATAGAATTGTAGATTTCTCAATTCTGTAATTAAAATCATCATTTTGTTTTCTTGAATTCAATGAGTGTATTGCTGGAGAGTCTTAATGGATATAGGAGTTCAACTGTATATGGTTTGAATACTTTAATCTCTTGTTTGGATTGTGAATTACATTATTTGGAAGAGGTTAAGAGAACGACATAGAGAACTGCATATTTTCTGGAACTTGGTTACTGTAGTTATGAATTAGAACATGTTTTTATTTCTGGATTAAAATGCAGTAATTTCAATAGTATGGGCAGTTGATTGCGGGTTGTGTATATTTCTTGTGAAACATTTCTATCCCAGGACTTCGCTTAATAATTAGATTTATTTTTAATTAGAATCATTCTTGTTTTCATAGTGTAATCGTTTCCTTACAAGAGCAAGTTTGAGTGTGGATTTGATTGTGCAGATAGAGATATCGATTCCAATGCAGCATGGGTTAGTTTTCATTATCGAGTTACATGATTTGATTTTGAAGAGTGAGCTTGTTTATTGAATAATTCATTTCATTTAGATCAAAGTCTTTGAATTAAAGGTTTTTCTTAGATTATTTGCAATGATATTTTTAATAGGATCTTTTAGATGTTATTTTACATGAAGCTGAGTGGTTTTCTTCTAGCAATACTTAGAACTGTCCTTTGTTAATTTGAATTTTGAATTTGTTATCAAGAGTAGTTTAGATAGTTAGTTTCAGGTGTGAGTTATCATTAGAATAATATGTGTGTCTTTTTTTCAAGTTGATGAGAGGAATAAATAGATTAGGTTTTTCAAGCTATCATAGGATATTTAAAAAGTAGGATTCGATTGCGAGAATGTCATATGATTTAGGATTAATTTGTATTTCCTTATAGTTTAATTGAAGTATGAAGTTTTCTTGATAAAATTGGTTAAGTAGGTCCCCTTTTCAGGATTGTTTATTTTCCAGCAAATGTGTGTTTCATTCTAGTGTTTAGTTTATCATTACAAAGGAATATTTATACTCTAACCATTAAGCCAAGCCAAGACACAGTACAGCTCGCGTTTATGACTCCCGGATTGATAATTAACATTGAGAGGTTTAATCCAACAATTAAACCGCCCAACACATATATACATATCGAAGCATTCATAAACCCCAATCCACTAACCCTGGATTAGATCATAACTGTAGTTCCCTTGACCGAATCTACAAAATACCAGGGGCCGATGACCATCATGCGCCAAAACCATGTGCAAACCCATGCACAAAACCATAGGCACATGAGACTAATCATGGAAAGAATATAAAACATACCCAACATTCTCCCACTTGTTGTTTTCTTTCCGCAGGGGGCCACATGAGAGCTTAGTCATTAGTCCAACCCTACAAAACCCATTGTTTCTCTGCACCAAGAGAAATTCTGAGTGCTCACAGACTTATTCAATGCATCTGCAACATTCTACAAAGTGTCCACCTTTACCAGTAAAACCCTTTTATCCTCAACCATATATCTCACAAAGTGATATTGAACATCAATGTGCTTTGTATATGAATGATAAGCAGGGTTCTTAGCCAAGAAAATTTCATTTTGGCTATCACAGTATATCCTTATAGCTCACTGCATCAACCCCATACTTGAACACAATATTTGTAACCAAACTGCTTCCTTCCTTGCATGAGTGGCTGCCATGTATTCTGCCTCTAAGTTGAAAGAGCCAATACATAATGTCTTTTACTCATCCAACTGGCTGCACCTCCAAATAGGATAAAGACATACCCACTTGTAGATATTATTTGGTCCAGATCTCTAGCCCTGTCTACATCAACAAAAACACGGATGTCCAAAACTCTGTCCAATCCTGGCCTTCCCTAGTAGCATAAACCATAATCACTAGTGCCATGCAAATATCTGAAAACCCGCTTCACTGATGTACAATTCTCCTTCCCTGGTTTTAACATAAACATGCTCAATACTCCCACTGCATGTTCAATGTCTGGTCTAGTACAGAAAATTGAATACATTAGGTTTCCCACCACACTTGCATATGGAACATGTGACATATCCTCCTCTTCTTCTTGTTTCTTGGGACATTGTTCAGCAGATATCTTTACACCTACAAGAATAGGGAACTTCACCGGTTTACTATCATGCATATTGAACCTCTACAATATTGTCTCGACATGCTTCCTCTAGTTTAACCAGAGCTTCCTCTTTCCCCGATCTCTCTTAATTTCCATGCCAAAAATATAGTTTACAACACCAAGATCCTTCATGTTGAATTTGGAGAACAATTGGGTCTTCAAATCCTGGAATTTATTTGTCATTTCCAATCAGCAACATATCATCCACATGCAAGACCAAATAAATAACATGGTCACCAATTAATTTAAAATACACACAAAGATCCTCTTTTCTTCTAGTGAAGACAAATCCCCATATATAAGTATCAAATTTCTGATACCACATCCTTGGTGACTATTTTAACCCATACAAAGACTTTTTAAACCTGCATACTAGTTATTTCTTACCCTTCACCATAAAGCCTTCAGGTTGCTTGAAATAGATCTCCTCTTCCAGATCCTCGTGAAGAAATGATTTCTTCACATCCATTTGTTCTACCTCAAAATAAAATGTAGTAGCAAGAGATAAAAGTAAACTAATAGAATTAACCTTGGCAACAAGAGAAAAAATATCACCAAAATCAATTCTTGGCACCTGGGAATAACCTTTTTCTACCAACCGAGATTTTTATTTCTCCACCTTGCCTTCTACATCCACCTTCTTCTTAAACACCCATTTTCTCTTGATGGGCTTCCTTCCAGCTGGCAACTCCACCAGATGCCATGCCTCATTTTTGTACAAGGATGCCATTTCATCAACCATGGCCTCCTTCCAGAGTTTTCCATCCTTTGAATCCACTGCCTCCATGAAAGTTCTGGGATCATCATCAGTAATAGTTAAAGCAACATTTGAACAGAAAGTAGATGGACTATACGTTTCTAGATGCCTTCTTTCTTGAATTGATCTTCTCACAGCTAGAGTTTATGGCTCTTCCTCTTCTGAATCTTGTTCTATTGTAGAGTCTGATTCATACTCCTTTATCTCAAACTCTATCTTCTCAGGTTCCTTTGGTAGGAATTCATGTTTAACAACATCTTTCACCTCTCTAAACACCACATCTTGGCTGTACACAACCTTCCTTGTTTCTGGGTTCCAAATCTTGTAACCTTTTAAACCATCCTTATACCCAATAAATATGCACCTTTCAGATTTATTATCCAACTTGGTCCTTTTATCCTTTGTAACATGTACATATGCATCACATCCAAATACCCTCATATGTGAAAGAGAGGGTTTATTACCAATCCATAATTCATGTGGACTCTTATCCTTCAACGCTGATGAAGGTGATCTATTAACCAGGTAACATGTAGTCTCCACTGCCTCTGCCCAAAATTCCCGTCCTAACTCGGTACCACTGAGCATGCTTCTTGCCTTTTCCATCAAAATTCTGTTCATTATTTCTACAAATCCATTTTTCCGAGGTGTATATGGAGTTGTCTTCTGCCGTGCTATACCACACTTCTTACAGAACTCTTCATATTCCTTCTTGTAGAACTCTCCACCATTATTTTTCCTCAGCACCTTTATCTTCTTCTCTGTCTGGTTTTCCACTAGAGCCTTAAATTCTTTAAATTTGTCAAAGACTTCAGATTTCTTCCTCAAGAAATATATCCATGTATTCATTGAGAAGTAATATATGAATGAAACATAGTACAAAAAATTTCCTAGTGATGGAACAAACACAGGTCCAAACACACCACTGTGCGCATGCTCTAATATCTTATTTGCCCTCCTAGCACCAGAAGGAAAACTCACCCGATTCTGCTTCCCATATACACAATGTTCACATAAATAAAAATACAGAGAGAAATTACACATACCTTCTACCATACCATTACCATGCAGTATTCGAAGGTCCTTCTCTCCAGTATGTCCAAGACTTTGATGCCATAGCATGGTATTTTCTCCAGAGACCGTTAAGATTTTCGCTCCACTTTCAGGAACCACAGAACTGTTGAACTCATCAATAAAAGTGCTACCTTGAAGCTTGTACATAGTTCCAATCCAAACTCCCCACATTGATATTAGTGCTTCCCGAACCATATTGTAGGTATCTTTCTTGAACACTGTTTTTCTACCTGCATCATCCATCTTGCTTACAAAAATCAGATTTCTGGCCAATGTAGGAATATGAAGAACACCAGGAAGTGTTCTAATCCTTCCACCTTGCAGCTTCATCTTGAATTTTCCATGTCCGATGATTCTAGCCTTCCTATCATCCCCTAAGAAGACATCACCACCATCATACTTTTCATACTCGCAGAACCACTCCCTATGGGGAGTGAAGTGAAAGGATGCACCCGAGTTAATCAACCATGACTCATGACCTACATGTGTATTTGATGAAGAAGCCAATTACACATCCCCAACTTCATATGAGGTGGTTTTTGCCTCTGCAGAAGGAGCATCATCAGCTCCCTTTCTTTTCTCAGGATCTTTAGATTTGCAGTCCTTTTTGTAGTGCCCTTCCTTTCCGCATTTCCAACACACCTTTACATGCTTTCCTCGAGATTTAGATCTCTCTCTAGATTTAGATCTCCCACTCTAAATATTATTTTGGTTTCTATTCTGGGACCTTCCTTGTACAGATAAGGAAGCTCCATTTTGGCCCTCCATATTTCTTCGTCTCATTTCCTCCGATAGCAAGGAGAACAATTTCATCAAAATTAAAGGTAGTTGTATTGCTACCTATTGTAATAACTAGACTGCCCCATGAATCTAGTAGAGAACACAAAAAATTGATGCACTTATATTCATCTGAGATTTTAATATCAACAAATGAAAATTGAGTTACCACAGTATTGAAGGTGTTCAGATGCTCTGTCACCAAGTCTCCATCCTTCATCCTCAGGTTATATAGATTTTTCCGCAGGAACAATTTATTCACCAGAGACTTAGATTGATACAAAGTCCCTAAATTGACCCACAAATTTTGCACCGTAGCTTCCCTAGATACATTCAACAATATCGAATATGAGATACACAACCGTATTGTGCTCTTTGCCTTCTGATCCAAATTCGCCCAGTCTTCATCTGAAATTGTCATTGGTTTAGTATCCAGATCTACCGTGATCCACTAATCTTTATCCACCAGCATATCCTCCATATTGAGCTTCCACAACTCAAAACTCTTACCATTAAATTTCTCGATCTCTATATTTCCACTGCTCCCCATCTTCTTTCACCGCAAGAATTGATCTTGCAAAGATCCCACTGAACAGGGTCTACCACAGGCCTGAGAAAAAAACCCCTCAACAGCAAAGGCATCCCCTTAAAGTCGAAACAAATCTGAAACCAAATGTAGGTTTTAACCCTGTAAAAAAATGATCTTCAAACGAATTCTTAAAGACGGAAAATAAAAAATAGCGAGAGCATAAAAAATAAAACAAATATACACAGAGATTTTTCCCCTGGATCCCAAAACTAGGACTACTAGCTTGATTTTTCATTATGTTTCTTTTAGTGTTACAACACATATATATATATACATGTCGAAGCATTCATAAACATAATCGTAGTTCCCTTGACCAGATCTACAAAATACTAGGGGCCTAAAACCATCATACCCCAAAACCATGTGCAAACCCATGCGAAAAACCATAGGTGCGTGTGACTAATCATGGAAAGAATATAACACATACCCAACACTATAGCCCTATGATGACTTTCCACATAGCCTTAGCTATCTTCATGCCAGATAGGTGAAACATGATGTGTTCCTTGACTTGGTCAAGGATAATTCTTCTAGCCTTTGCATATTTCTTATTGTGTTGAGCTAATTGTTGAGGATCTCCTTATTGGGCTAGTGGAATACTGAAAATCTCCCAAAATCCTTGCTCCTCCAACACTACACTAATAATCTCCCTCTAAGAAAATTTTTTTTATTCCCCATCAATACGGTCCTCAAATATCAACCCCAAATATGCCATATTATAGTTCGATCTACGGAAAAACCCTTGCACAAAGAAACTTCAAAAAACCCCTAACAGAATTCAACTTCTGGAAAACCCTAGGTCACACTACTAGAAACCCTAGCAGAAACCTTGAAATAAGTTGTGCCTTTTAACCTGCTCCTGAAGAAGTAAACAAAATTTTCGGTCTTCAATCAGAGGTTGAGCTATGATACTATGTTAGTTTTAGAAACCCAACAAATAATTTAATGAAATTTCAAAACGAAAGAGATGAACCTTAACTTTCAAAAGCATTCATAATATATTGATTTTCCCAACTGAATATTGCATTTGAAAAAAAAAAAACTTGAAGACACAAGCACACCATAAAAACAATACACCAAAAATTTACCTAGGAAACCCCAACTGGGGAAAACTTGCCAACTTGTGTGTTCTTATTATGCTTCAGTGAAATACTCAAAAGAGGATTACAAAGAGGAGGGAATATTTCCCTTCACTCAACCAATCCCTCAACACAAATTGATATGCACCCTTCTTTACCTCTTGGCCTTTCTTCCTACACAATGTATGGAAACCATACAGGTTTGTACGACCCCTCTACGATGCTGTTATCGGCCTAGATGAAAATGAATGTTGGTTGAAAAATATGAGGTTGTTTGACCTCTCTTTATTGTCCTAGTTGCACTAAAATGAAATCCTAGGGCATTGAACTGAACCCCCTTATTTTGTTGAGTTGAACACTCAAGATGTCTAGTGCATAATGCGCCTAGTTTATGCCCTTTTCCTCCTTTCAAGTCATCCTAGACCCACCATCTCCAAGAATAGATGGAATATCCCCAAAATTTCTACCAAAAAAACTACAACTTATGCTGCCAATGTGCCCCTTGATTCTATTATCTAGATGCATTATTTTATATCGAACTGGGTCTCCTTTCTATATAACTTATGAATCCAACAAGATTTCTAGGCTCATTCGATGATGACAAAGCTTGATTTACATTAATTGTGACAAATTTATAGTAATTTTGAGCAATTTTCGAATGTAATAGGGTTTCAAGTAACTTCAAAAAATAATTTATATGATTAAATTATTAGTCCATGCTTCACCAAGGACTATAACACTCACCTTGCAATCAAATTGCATTGAATTTTGATTATTTCACTGAGTTTTTTCAATTTTAACCAAAGTTTTTGGAAAATGATAAATACTCCTAATTTTTCGTAAATGAAAAAATAATTTTATAATTTCTGGAAATTTTATTTCTAATTTTCCATTGGTCAAGTGAGCCCTCATGTGACATAATTCCCTTGGTGGATGGAATTTTATTTTTGTTTTTTTTTAAGTACCTCACAAATAATTTTAAAATTTAAAAATGTCTAATTTTGTGAGTGACCATTATGTGGGTGAGTGATCTGACACTAATACTGACACTATTATGCTACTGCTCTTCCCAATGATATCAAAACTAACATAGTTGTAGGTCCCTTATGTAGGTGAGGCGGAAGGGGGCTAAACAAATCTCCATAAAATTGATACATTGTGCAGAGTGTAGAGGTGCGAAGGAAGAAACAAGAGGGTGGAGTGGTTAAAAAAACATTCCTCCGCACCTCTGCACACCACACAATGTATCAACATTTCTTGTCTATAGCAATAATTGTTTTTAGCCAGTGTTAACTTTTTTTTTTCTTTCTAATTTTTCATTGAATTGATCAATTGTGTTATATTTTTATGTTAAAAATATCCTTCAAGTTTAAACGTTGTGCTAACACTTTCTTATAAATTTCTCCATCAAAAGTCTCACGAATTTCCCCATTGTTGTTTATAGAATCTCATGAAACAATACAAAAATTACTCCATTAAACTTTGTGCTAAACATTTGCCTTTAAAAGTTTAGAGAATATTTCCATCAAAATTAATATAACTTATGCCAAGACCGTTTTTGCAAAAATCAAGACTGAAAAAAATATTAGAAGTTGAGAACGGGCTTTGTTTCCATTAAAAATTGATTTTTCATGACATTTATGGAGGTGTGGAGGAAGAAATGTTGATACATTATGAGAAATGCGGAGGAACTTCCTTCACATTCCACACAATGTATCAACGTTACATCCCTTCCTCCACACTCAACACAATTTATCAATTATACTTCCTCTGCATAATAATATAAGTCATAATATAATATTTAATTTAAAACATGATATTCTTTGAGCACTTCCTCTTACTAAATAAATTTCTCCTACTATTTTAACCTTGGTATGGTAATCAAAATCGTGTCTTCAAGGCATGGACTTCCCAATAGACATTCACTTTTAGAGAAGCAACCTGGAATGGCCATCCTTATCTCAAATCTGATTCGATCTACTGCACACATTGATAAACAATGAAACATCACTTAAAAATCATATCACACAATCATAAGGGAAATCATCTACTTCTCTTAAGCCTGGAATTTTGGTTCTATGCTTCTTATCTTTATCTTATCTTATCTTAAGAATGTTGTTGCGTAACTGGTGCCGATCATATTAATTCATGACACTATCAATGATAAAAAGCCCTATCCTTCCTTCTCAAACATGTCAACGCCTGAGGGATCAACCCTTGATAAAATTGATAGAATCTTTGGATCTGCCAGTTTGTGTAACTTTACAGAGGCTCTTTTCTTGGTTCAACATGACAGAGAGCCGAACTACACTTTCTATCGCAGTGGTGGAAGGGTAATCCAGTGAAGAGCTGAAGTGAGATAACCTTAAATATGTGAAGTACCGAAGTGGATGAGGGTTAACTTGCAAAGTGCCGAACTTGCGAAGAGACGAACTCTTCTACACTTTCTATCAAAGTGGTGGAAGGGTTATCCAGCGCAAAGCCGAAGTGTGATAACCTTAAAATTGCGAGAGCTTAGATCCACTCTCTTATAGCGTCTCTGGCTCATGGTACCGCATGGGCAGAGCTGACATCGTCTTGTTTATATTTGCAAGCAAGAGGTTCTGAACTCTTTTTCATATGTCAGGGGGACATGAAATTTGGGGATAGTTGCAAACATATATTCCAGGGGATGGTGGAATGGATTCGGGATTTATTATGTCTGAAAACTTGTATAGGCTTCAAAGTTCAGATATGTCATCGGTGGTGGGATGTGAGCAGATGTCTGTTCTGCATATGCTGTTTCTTGTAAGTGACATTAGCTACTGTGGGTTGGTGGGCACAGGCCTAGGTTTCGACATTTTCTAGTTTTGAGCTTCAAATTATCTGTGGTGATATATTTTCTGGGATTCCTTGCCATGTTCTGATGATCGGAGAATGCGAGTTTTTCAAATTTGAAGGGGAGGAAATTTCGGGCGATTTTCACGAAAGTGACTTTTCACCTATATTGTACTCCATCATTTACGTCGATATGCATCGATGAAGGATCCTACCTAATTGGGGCGGCGGTTTTTACTGGAGTTGTCTTTAGTGCGACTTTTTGAAGTTTTAGGTGCCGGAATCCGGAGAAATTTTTTGAGGTAAAATCTTGGTTTTTGTTATTCAAACTGGTTTTTTTACTTTATATATGGATTCAGCACCCTCAAAAACCTCTAGGGCACTTTGATTGTGCAAACTTAGCAATCAAAATTCTCTTTTAAATAAATTTCTTCCGGAATTTAGAGAAATTACACCGTAAAAAGTCACCGTAAAAGCCTTCAAAAAATCGCACTAAAGATTACTCGGTTTTTACTTACCCTTTTGTTTTGGGGGCAAATTTCTGACATTAGTCATAAACTGCCTATGATGGTTATCAGGTGAGCCCGATGGGAGGAGTGCTTTCTTTATGGTCGATGACCTCTTTCATTTATTCCTCTGATTCGACGATTTCTTTCAATACTTCTTCGGACACATGGGAGACCTATCGTCATTTTTGCATGAGCTGGATAGTAAGGAGGCATAAAATGTATTACTCCAAGCGGCGAAGGTGGTAGAAGCTGGTGGGTCGAATACCGATAATGCATGCATTAATACTCTATAGAATGGCCACAAGACCTCTGGTCCTGTCCCTTTGTCAAGTTTTGGGAACAAGGTGGGCAACTATCACAAGTCGAAGGGGCATGGGAGTCATAGACTCTGTGAACGTCGTGAAAAAACCTTCAAGCCGACATCAGAGGGTCGATTGCTCAGTTTTGGGCATGATATCATGTGGGAAAGGGCTGAGAGTCTACAGAATGGGACCTCGGTTGGCAAGTGGGTTTATGAAAAGATGATCAATTCTGATCTTTTCAGTGGTTGACGGAAGTGTGGATGAAGCTTTTGGGTTATCCACCAATGATTTTCCGCTTACAAAACAACTAGTGGAGTTTTCATTTCATGAAAACCAAGGACGTTAGGGAAGTGTGTCGTCGTACATGGGTAAATGGAAGAGTGTTTTTGGCGCTGCATCGATGGTATGTTAGCTTCAATCCAAACCCGGACACTCCACCAAATCATATGGTGTAGGTGAAATTACCAGGACTTCCTCTTGAATTCTGGTCGATGTTGGTGCTAACAGCCATCGACAACAACATTGGAACGTGCTAATTCATTGATCCCAAATGTCTAGAAATTTTTTATAAGAGAATGACGTGGATTCTTGTTGAATTGTCATTTTCGGGTAGCCTCCCAGATTTTGTCAATTTGGAGTGGGAGAATAGGGTTCACAGGAAAATAATTGACTATTGGAAAATCCCTTTTCGTTGCCATTCCTACCACCAGACAGGACATCTCCGATGGAATTTCACTTCTTTGTGGCATGATGAGCATGTGGACACGTCTTAGTATCGGTTAGAGGTGCATGGTAGACTGGAAGCTGAATCTTGGAAGCCAGTCTCACAGTGGACCTTTTCTTTGGGTAAGTTCAATCTAATCCCCTATGACCTTCAATTTAGACTGAATTGACTGTGATGGATGGGTTACATGCTACTATGGGTCTGGGTAATAGACACATTCATCGTTCATAGTCTATCGGGGATAGGGTGGCTGAGCCTTTTCTTGTTATGGACCCGATGAGCCCTTCGAAGGTGATGGATTTCCTCTTGAGAAACCCCATCATCCTCTTTCTTTATACATCCCACCTAGAGTCTCACCCTGTTGAACCTCTGATCCCTGAATCTTCGGAATCTGAGCCGGGTGTCTTGCCTATTTCTCCTCGGAATTCAATGGGTAGTGATATAGAAATATTACTATCCAACCTGGAATCCGAGATGGTTCCTCTCCCGATTCATCTGGGGAAGACATTGTCTCATCCCATTGTTATTGGCCTGTCATCTACCTCAAACATCACTTTGCAGAAAGGAAGGGGATGTCCTCGTCATAAGAAAATGTCTATTTCAACTGACATTCGAGAATCTGATTTATCAGGTGGCATTTTTAGGGATGTCCCTGTTACATTGGCATTGGATAGGGTGCTCAGAGCATTGGAGCCCTCTAATCAGGATACCTGATGATCCTTTGCTCTCATAAAATAAGGGGGCTAGGGGGGAGGAGTAAATTTTTGGCTCTTAGGGATTTTTATAGGCACTTGGATCCTTGCTTTATTTTTATTCAGGAAACAATGACAAATGCTGAAAAAATGATATCCTATTTTCGTAACATGTTTCCAGATTGGAATATGACTGCGAAGGATGCAGATGGTCAATCTGGAGGCTTGGCTGTGCTATGGGACCCGAGTTGGCCTTCCTTTCAGGCTTACAATTTTTTTGAAGGCATTTTGGTATCTAGTCACGTGAGGGGTCACTATCATAGATTATAGTTGGTTAATCTATATGCACCTTTTCAAAACAGGGAGGGGTTTTGGAAGCGTATGGAGAGGTGTGGTTTCCTTTCCATGGAACTATCGCTCCTAGTGGTGGATTTCAACTGTACCCTAAATAATAAGGAAATTTGGGACATAGGGCGCGAAGACCCTTTGTCGAATTTTTTGTATGATCTATTTCAGGGTAATCATTTGAAGGATATCATCCCAATTGAATCGGTACCGAATTGGTATAATGGTCGATTGGGTGGTGAATTTATTGCAAAGCGATTGGATAGTGTAATGATATAGGAGGCCTTGCTCACTCATCTGGGAGGGGTACAGGCTCGAGTGGAAGATCTCATGGTCTCTGACCATCACCCTATTGACGTGAAATATAAATTTTAAGAAAAGGCAATGGAATACCCTTTCAAATTTAATCGGGCATTGCTGGAGGATGAGGACTTCAACATTCTGGTCAGGGATTTATTTAAGACGCACAAAAGGAAAAATGGTGCCTCTCCGATGGAATTTATTTCTCACAATCTGAGGATCCTAAAATAGAGGGTTAAATCATGGGAAAGAGTAAAGAAAAAAAAATGGATCTCAAGATGAAGGTGATCTCGGAACAGATAAAGTTATTGTTAAAGAAAATTGAAAATGATACATAGAGAGATGAAGCATGCAAGAAGATTAAGCAATTGGAGGCTGAAAAGCCGAGCTACATGGCTCAAATCTGGTGATCGAAACACTAAAATTCTTCCATAACTTTGCAAATAGAAGAAGGAGACAAAACACGATTTGGTACATTTCGAATGATGGCAAGTAATATCATACAACATCTAGCATTCAACATGAGGTTGTTAAATACTTTGAGAAATTTTATAAGGGTAGGGAGGGAACATACATTTAGGAACAATTATGGGCTGTGAATGATTATCCCATTATGTTCACTGATGATGATAATGAGAGATTATATAGAGAAGCTAGTATGGAGGAGGTTGAGGGCATCCTTATATCTTTTCACCCAGATAAGAGCCCTGATCCAGATGGCTGGACACCTGATTTCTTATTACATTTTTTTGACCTTCTACTCAGGGATGTGACTGATATGGTTGAGGAAATTAGAAATAAAGGGATGATTCTTGGATCCATCAACTCCACATTCTTGGAGGTCATTCCTAAGAATAAGGGATCCAAATCCTTTGATGATTACAGACCTATTTCACTCTGTAATACTCTATACAAGATTTATTCAAAGCTGATAGTCGAAAGGATTAAAGGTATATTTGCTAGATTAATTACAAAGGAACAATTCATATTTCTAAATGGATGTATCATCCATGATGTTGTTGCTACGGTTCAAGAGGTGATGCACACTATCCACAATAGAAAAGCGTAGGTGATAATTATGAAAATGGATTTAAGCAAAGCCTATGATCGTGTGGACTGGGAATTTCTAAGAATGGTTCTCTACAAGATAGGAATGAAAAGAGATGCAGTTGAGTGGATCATGAGCTTTGTTACAAACAATGTGATGGATATTATTATAAATAGCACAGCCTCACATTTCTTTAAACTGAGGAGGGGTCTGCCCCAGGGATGCGCCCTGTCACCCTTACTCTTTATATTGATCATGGATGCACTTAATATTAAGCTAAATGAGGCCACGATGTTAGGAAAACTCTGGGGGATAAAACATACTAACATCAAAGAGATTTATCATATCCTTTTTGTGGATGAATCGATGTTCTTTGGGTTTCTAATTTGTAAATTTTGGATGACCCTGTATCAAATTTTTCAAAGTTTCAGTGTAGCCTCAGGGATGGTCGCAAATGATCAAAATTCTTGTATATTTTTCGCGAATGGGGAACCAGTACTTATTGAACAAGTTGGAAACATCTATAGTTTCCAAGTGAAGCCATTATCATAGGGGCTTACTTATATGAGATTCCATATAAAGCCAGTGGCATATAGGGTTGTAGACTGGCAATGGATTTTTGAGAAATATCAAAAATGTATTCAAGGATGGACTCTCAAATGGTTATCTAAAGGAGGGAAGTTGTTATTATTCAAGTAGTCCTGAAACAGATCATGGTATATTGGGCACACTTATTTCAAATTCCGGCAGTAATCCTAAAAAGGATCAAGAAGTGTGTGACAAATTTCCTATGGGATGGGATTAAGGGAGAAAAAAGTATCATTTGGCGTGTTGGGACCTTCTAAGTTTACCAAAGGAGCAGGGGGGATGGGGTTTACTAAACATGGAAATATTTGGAAAATCATTACTAATGAAATAAATGTGGCGGAGAATTCATAATGATGGTATCTAGAGAGACATCATCCGTTACAAGTATCTAAAGTTACAGAACCTGGAAGAAGCTTATCTCAGTGGATGGAGAAATAAGGGAAATAAATCATAGATATGGAAGGGTTTCTCAAAAATTTGGCCATGCTTCAGAGAGCACCTTAAATGAAGTTTTGGAAGTGGCCAAAAGATTATGATTGGGGAAGGTTCAATGAGGGGTTTCTCGGTGGACATATCTCTGGGTGAACAAACCATAAACTTTTTTCACAGAAGGGTTTTCCTCTTCATGATACAGGTCATCCAAAAGTGGCAGGATGGTATACCAATCTGGTATGATGTTGAAGCACTGGGACTGTAGGAGCCGATGAGACTGGAATGGACAAAATACAAGGACACAACCAAATGGATGGGTTGGAAATTTTCTGATGGAGGAGATGGAATTAATTGGGGTGGTAATATCCAAAATGGAAACATCACCTCAAAGGAACTTATAGGGATATTATGGACAACCAATGCATCTATATGACGAAATTTTGGTTTACAAAGATGTGGAAGGTAAAAACTCAATTGAAAATCATCATTTTTCTGTGGTGTGTTTGGAAAGACAGAAATTTAACATGGTGAAATCTCAGAAAGAGGGGTATGATCGGTCCAGGCAGGTGCTCACTATGAAAAAAAGAGGAGGAAGATAAGAAACATATCTTCTACAACTGTGATTTCTCGAGGGACATAAGATTTTTATTATGTGAACACTTCAAATTCCAGGACTCTGACTATCAAACAGTCATAGATTTCTCTAGATGGTGGTGTTCAAAAGGTAAATCTTTTCATATCATTCCCCTTATCTACCACTGGAAAATATGGAAGTGCAGGAATTTAAATATCTTTGAGAATCAAACTACCCCTCCAATCGGGATTGTCATGCATATAATATAGAGTTGGGAGGGATCGCGAGCACAACAAAAACCTCCCAAGGATTTATCGATCACGATGAGACCTTTGGACATTAACTACCTAGCTAGTTTTTTTGATGGTGTTGCACAAAATGGCAGATGTGGCTGTGGCGCTTGGTTGATGCTCAACCCTTTTATGCCACTATAAAATCCATTGGTACAGAGGGTTGGAATCTAATACCAGAGCTAAGACACTGGCATTATGGGGTTTGCTATGGTTTACTAAGCATCTTTACATAGACTCCATACATATTTTTGGATATTCAAAGGTTTTAATTGACCATCTCAATAAAAAAAAAATGGCCTCATCATAAATTTCGTCATGGATTTAACATATTTATGGTTTGGCCTACTCATTCTCCAACATTTCTTTTTCCCATATCTTCAGAGAGAAAAATTTGACTGCAGACAGCTTGTCGAAATTTGGATTGAGGGGAACCATTAGAGAGATGCATTATGAGTTGTTTGATGCATCGGGCACGGTCAAACTCTATTAAGCTTCAACAACATGGATTTTGTATTTTTATTGTGAAAAATCTCAAGATAGAATAGGGACATATCTACACAAACGAAGGCAGACCGAAGTAACTAGGAGGAGATAAAAAGGTAGAGAACAAATGACAAAGCAATTTTTTGAGAAAGAAAAGGAAAAATACATGGAGGCACAATATGATCATCGCCAATAGCATAGAGAACATAAAGAATCGATAGAATGAAAGCAGAAATGTATAAGATCTTAGATGAATAAAGACAGGGGGAATAAAAGGGTCAATGCTGAATTAACTGGAATTTTGAGATATTGAACCATAATCTTCTATTATCCAAAGGACAAACAATTTCTGTATATTTTGTTTTTTGAAAATGTATGAACATTCAAGTAAATCTTGGAATTTTGTGCTGGTACATAAATATAAACCAGGCGTTTTTCATGCTGAAAAAAATGTTGCATGATTTACATGTGTTTTTCAAAACAATACCACTCAAAGCATTCTTTTGGTAATGACACATTTGGATGTTTCTAGTAAAAAATAAAAGCGTGGAAATGTAGTTCATTGATGCAAGAGCACCTATGTCATTTTTAGTGCTTTCCCATCATCACTAGGGAAACTTCTTGGGATTTGGATTTGCTTCTCCTTTGATTTAATCGACAAATCACATTCATTTCAGAGGGTTTAAATGCATGTGGGTATTTCTTGTTGTCCAATTGACCATAGCTATATAATTTTATCCAACTTACGTCCACATCATCATCCATTTTGGAATACGTGTATTTTTATTTTTATTTTTTTCCTTAGTAATGTGTTCGTTGAAAGATAGATGAACATGAGCGTAATATTTAAGGTTGTTAAATTTATTGTTTAGGTTTGGGATGTCTAAAAAGAAAATAATAGTGAGATGTGAGATTTAGTGTTATTCATTTGACAAGGATTTTGAAGAACTAACCAAACGCTTTTCCGGTCACTTGTGGTTGATCAATGCCTTGGAATTAAAGTGCTACTAAAAAATAAAGTATCTGCTAGACTTATTTGAGTAGTTAACAAACTTGGCACATGTTAACTTGTCTAGAAAATTAACTTCTTGATGACTACCTTAATTCTAGAAATCAATCGATATTAACATTTTTTTATAATTTTTTATTGAGAAATTCAATTTTGTTGGATTTGTGCTAACACTTTATTTTGAAGTTATCCGTCATAATTTTCACTACTTGTCCCATTATTGCTTTTGAAAACTCACAAAACAAAAAATAATCCATTGAGCTTTGTGCTAAACATCAACCTTTAAAATTATGGAGAAGATTTCCATCAAAATTTACATAACTTACCTCAGATAATTTATTCAAAAGTCAAGAACGGACTTTGTTTCCATTAAAAATTGATTTTGCATGGCATTTGCGAAAGTGTGGAGGAAGTAACGTTGATACAATGTGTGAAGTACTGAGGAAGAAAACTTCCTATGCACACCACACAATGTATCAACATTACTTCTGTTCCTCCGCCCTCCACACAATGTATCAACATTACTTCTCTTCCTCCACCCTCCACACAATGTATCAATTTTACTTCCTCTACATCTCTGCACAATAATATAAGTCATAATATAATATTTAATTTAAAAAATAATTCTCTGAACACTTCCTCTTTCCAAGTAAATTTCTCCTACAATGTTAACCTTGGTCTAGTAATTAGCGTCATGTTGTTAGGGCATGGATTGCCCAATAGACATTCACTTCCAGATAAGTAGCCTAGAATTTCCATCCTTATCTCTAATCCGAGTCAAGCCACTACACACACTAATAAAAAACGACACATAAAAAAAATCAAAACACACAATCATTAAGGAAATCATCTACTAGTCTCAAGTTTGGAGTTTTGTTTTATACTTATTAGCTTACATCCAAATTACTAGCACATACAATATATACTAATATATAGAAACATATATAAATTTAACATCTGTGTATATGTGTATGTTATTTTTATAATCCACTTAATATTGTCACATAGGTGTGGTTGATATTCTTATTAATTCAGAGCACAAGAACGTGGGTAACGGTGATGTTTGGATCATAGATTTTGACTTGGGGTCCCTCGCCATGGGGTCTAGTTCAATGTTGGATTTGTTCAGATCCTGATTCATATGTGCTTTACTTCTTAATGTGACTAGGAGGATATTTTTCTCTAGATTATTATGTATAAAATTCAGGAGGATCGTTGTATGGAGTGGGGAGGTGGCTGTCATTTTGTAGAGTGTGAAGCCACCTCTCCACTCTGCACAACGATCTCAAGCCTATTTTAATAAGTGTGCTCAATACCTTCATGATGAAAAACAAATAGACAATTCGGCAATTAGAGCAAAGGTTCTCATTGGTGATTGGCATAAAAGTTCCCATCATGATACAAATATTTATATAAGATTTATGAACTACTAATGATGAATATACCTTTTAAGAAAATTTCATGTATGCAACACACTCATGACAATTTTATATAAGTTAGAAAGAGCATGTTACATGCTTTACATGTGTTTTTCATAACATGGCCACTCAAATAATTCTTTTGGTAATGACACATTTGGACGTTTTTAGTATCAAAGAAAAACATAGTAATTCAATTCATTGATGCAAGATAACTTATTCCATTTTTCATGCTTTTTCATCATGGTTAGGGAAAATTCTTGTTCCCTGGGACTTGGAATTGCTTCTCCTTTGATTTAATTGACAAATCACATTCATTTTGAAGGGTTTTAGTGCATGTGGGCATTGCTTGTCATCCAATTGACCATAGCTAGACAATGTTATCTAACTCATGTCCATATCATCATCCGTGTCTTTTTTTTTTTAACTTAGTAACGTGTTTGCTGAATGATAGATTCATGAGCATATTATTTAAGGTTGTTTTTTCTTGTTTATGTTTGGGACGTATGAAAAGAAAATAATAGTGAGATGGGATATTTGGAATTAATCATTTGAAAAGGATTTTGAAGAACTACCCAAAGGATTCAGGTCACCTTTTGTTGCTGAAGGCTTTGGAATTAAAATGCTGCAAAAAAATGAGTTCTCTACCACATTTCTTTGAGGGGTTAACAAACATGGAACACGTAGATTGTATATAAAATTAGCTTCTCAATGAATACCTTAATTATAGAAATTAGTTAGTATTAAATTTTTTTTTTTCTAATTTTGCATTGAGAAACTTAATTCTGTTGGATTTGTGAAAATACACCGTTGAACTGCTAAAATATCATTCTTTCAAATTCGGAGAAGTTTTCTATCAAAATTTACATAACTTACCCCAAGACCATTTATGCAAAAGTCAATAACGAGCTCTGTTTCCATTAAAAACTGATTTTGCATGGCATTTGTAAGGTGAGAAGGAAATAATGTTGATACATTGTGTGAAGTGTGGAGGAAGAAAACTTCCTCCATGTAACAACCGTGGTGAAAATTCCATGTAATAAAGTTAAAATAATAACCACAGTTGATGGGACACTTATGCCACGCTGAATGTTGGGAAAAAAAATCCTAGTGGGTTTTCATTTTCGTTAATATGGCTAAGGAAATTGGAAAAGGCAAAGGAAAAGGCTTTGGAAAGGACAAATGACATTTCGGCACATTTATTTACGAAAATAATGGAAACTAAGAGAAAAGGGAGATGAAAGGTCACATGTTGCATGTGAGGAGGAAAATGAAGAAAAATAATGGAAAATGAAGAAAATAGAGGCTTCTTCTATTAAAAAACTTTTGAGGATTAGTTGGTACCTTTTGTCAGTTCAGTCTTTGGAGCTCTCTCATTATTCTCTCTCTCTCTCCCTCACTTTTGAACACTTAGAGTTTTCTATTAGCACTTTGGCATTGGAGCAAGAAAGGCAAAGAAAGAAAGAAGAAGGAAGAAGCAAGCAAGGAAGAGTGGGATCAAGCAACTATAGCAAGATTCTTTCAAGATATTGATTTGCATGTGTAGTTTTCTTGCTAGATCTGGTATGCATGGTATTGCATGTGGTTCTTTTCTGTATTGGCATGGGTTTTTTATAGGTGTGACAGTGTTTCTAGCCTAGCATTGCTATTTCTAGATAGCCTTGATGAGATGGGTTCTCATACTTTGGTTGAGCTGGATTGCTAGATTGGATTCGAAGCCAAGTGAGGTGGATATCAAAATTGATATAACACATGGCCTAGTAACCCCTAAACTAGAATGTGGGTTGTAGTAAAGCCAGATAGTGTGTTTCCTCAGTGGGGATAGGAATCCTTGCTTGTGAATGGCACGATATATGGTAAAGCCTAGAGGTGGTTTGCCTCAGTTTAGGGTCTAGTGATATGGGATGGATTGTGGTAAAGTCTGACAGGTGGGTGCTCTCTGTTTTTTCTTGGTAGTATCAAGATGGGATGTACGGTATATTATGGAGATTATGTCTCAGTTTTGGGCCTACTGATCCCTGATTTAGACTGGGATTATGGTAAAGCCTGAGAGACTAGGATACATGAAAAATCCTCATGGTGTAGGCGAAGAACTATAGTAGAATTCATGCTTGTTTGGTTCTTTTTGGTTGGTTATGAGTCCCACATTCACGCTTGGAATATGGCACGATGGTCATTAGCTGAAGAGATATTTGTCTTAGCCAATCTATGGTAGGGTGGAACGTGGAGGTCCCATCTCCGATTGGTTTTTACAATCATTAATGAGAAGCTAATTCATTTTATATTTGAAGTATAAATGTATTGATTATTATGTCAATTTTATTGTTTTTTTATCCATGGTATTTCTGTTGTTATTGTGTTGGTTATAAGAATGTATTTGATCAGTGATAATGTATGGATCTATCTATGTTTTTACTTGTAAATGAATGAACAATGTATCTATGGTCAAATAGATTGTATTGCAACTAATGATATAAGGGATAAATGATTTTTAGAAATTCTCAAATAAGTATGATACCACTATGTTTAAATTTGTTGTTTACACCTATAAATTCAATGTTTGTGATATGTTTGACAAAATTCCTGTCATGGCTAGGATGGTTCCAATTGATTTCTTATTGATGTGAGTTATTGTGTATCATTTTCCTCTTGTTATTTAACATCCCTTCAATTTTCATGAAGTTGTGGGCAGTGACCTGGGTTTTGGGCCTGAAAAGGTGGCTTAAATCCTAGATATGCATGCACAAAACTAAGTTTATGGGGCCCTAGTCACTGGCATGTAGTGTTGTGCCTGTGGCTTTAGCCTCCTAGCTCCTGAAATGTAGTGTTATGCCTACGAATATGGCCCAAACGAGGTCAAAATGTCAGCGTGACCTAGGGGTAAGAGGCTTGAATGGTTGGGTTACCTCCTAGGTTGTGGTTATTGTATAAGGTATGTAGGTTATATTTTTTTTTTTGGTTCCAATTCCTTAAGGTCACATAGGAGATTGAATCCCATATAGTATCATATCGTCACATGTTTACCCCAATTGGTTGGTTACTTGGGTAGATGTGGGAAGAGGGTGTTACATAGTGGTATTAGAGTATGGTTCAACCCTTGGACTGGATGGGCGGTGTGTTGGTCATGTTTTTATGTTGATTGCATATGTGTATCTCATAACTATGGTGTATGTGTTTGTTGCATTCGTGTTTTGTTTGGCCATGGTGGAAGTGGTGTCACCATGGATGGGATGATGGTGTTGTGTCAACATGTTGTTATGAGTATATGAATAATTATGTGTTGTTCATTCTTGTGTATTGTGCGTGCACACTTGATTACATATTGTTACATGTTATATATGAATTGCTTGTTTATGCTAGGTCACGTATTGGTCATGCTTGTGTGTTGTCCGAGTATGCTTGCTTGTACATGAACATGCATTGGTCATTCATGATTACTTACATGTTTCTTATGTTGGTGTATGGTCCGTGCTTGTGATTGTGTGGGGTCAAGTTGCATTGGTATGGTTGAGGTTGTCTGCATTAGGTCATGGAGTGTACTTGGTATGGTTATGCATGTATGACTAGACTCCAACTAGAATGATGATTATGTGATAATATACCACGTGCTACAAGTTTATATTTTGTTATGATTATTTATAAACATGTACTATGATGATTGGTTGATCTTTCAGGAAGTATCCTCCCAAAATTACACTAAGGTTCGTTGGTTTATTGTTATTTGGTTTAGTTGACATATTACGCCTTGCAAGAGAAAGATCAACATGGATAGAAAGATGGTAGACTACAAGGAATCTCCCTATGAGTCATGTGAGAAGTATGGTGGGAAGTCTTATGAATTGGAAGATACATTGAGAATCCTAAAGGAATAAATAAATATTTGTAAGGAAAAAAAGGATAGGATCATACAGGCACAAGAGAAACAATCAAAGGTGAATGAAATACTTCTTCTAAGCTTGTCAAAATTACACT
The DNA here is from genome assembly GCA_034641835.2 of Pinus albicaulis. NCBI lineage: Eukaryota > Viridiplantae > Streptophyta > Pinopsida > Pinales > Pinaceae > Pinus > Pinus albicaulis. The sequence continues at coordinate 965,096,597 of CM076577.1, forward strand.
GGAAAGGGCCAATTCAGATCAGCCATGGACATGAGGATATAACTAATGGGGCATATGGAAGTAGGTATCCTAGCATACATAGGTAATATATAGCTGACACAGTGAGGGGTGGAAGGTTGTTGGACACTCCAGATATGAGGGGTGATGAGTATAGGTACAATTATATTTCTGGTTTAGATAGACATCATGATTGTCATCGTTAGCATCCTTACAAGAGGAGTGACAGGGGATACATGTTAGATGAATTTAAGAAAGAAAAGACACCTACTTTCGATGGGCACTTGAAGAAACCAAAAGAGGTAGAAGCTTGGATACTTGGGATGAAGAAGTTCTTGGAGTTGCATGAGTACTCAGATAACATGAAGGCCAATATTTCTATATTCAGTTTGCGAGGTAAAGCAAACAACTGGTGGGAAGATGTGAAGAAATTTAGACACATCAAGACAAAATAATTGAGTTTGAATGAGTTCAAAATACTTTTCAGGAAGAATTTCTTGTCAGAGACGTACTACGACAACAAGGACAAATAATTTTATGTTGAAATGGCACCCGACTGTGGGGCTTTAAATTTAATTTTCCCTTAATTAAATTTGGAAGAGAAATTGTAATTTCATCTCATAAAAAAATGTATTAGTTAACTGAGTCAGAATGACTGAGTTAGCTTAGGAAATTTGAGTTTAGGGTCAGATAACTTGCATGTAGAGTGATTCCATGATTTAATGGGGTCCAATTATAGTTATGCATGAGTTGTAATTAGTTAACTCGATTAATTGAGTTAAAATAAGTTTAATTAGCTCTAACTGAGTGATGAGCTAGTGAGAGGTCCATTGAATTAAATATGATTTAATTCACAATGAGTGATCAATCAGTTAACTGATAATTCACTATAAATATTTGTTGCATGTCAGTTATGAGGAAGACTGAATTGAGACAGAGGTTAAAGTGAAGATAACTATCAGTTCTATAATTAGAAAATTTTACAAGTCATTTATAGAGTTAGTTGGAGACCTTGGATTGATTTCACATTCAAGGCAATGGATTTTCCTATTTAACAGGGAATTGATTCCTCAAGGAATGCATGAGAAAGGCAGACTGAGCAGAGGCTAAGAATTGGCTAAGTATTTTTCCAATTTTTCCTAGATTAGTGTGAGACAGTTGGAAGAGTGCATAATTTCTCTTCTGAGAGAAAGCATTGCATTATTTCATGATCCTTGATTTTATACAATATACATATAGCAGGGTTTTAGGCTGCGTGATTTCCCCATATAAATCTTGTGTTGTGCGATTGATTGTCTCTTTCTCTTACTTGTTTATGTGATTGTGCGATCGTGTTTGTTTTCGCAATTTTTTAGAAGGGATTCAGTATCTTGTTTTAGTATATCATAACATCATATTTAATCCCTGTGGTTAGATTTCCTACATGGTATAAAAGTGCCAGGAATCACATCAAGAAGAGAAGAACAAAGTTCGTTTTGATCACGTTCAAATTTGCAGATTATTTCTTCGGTATCCAACAATAGATCAAGATGCATTTCAATGGCTTGAGACTCTAATATGCACTCGAGGGAAATTCAAATTATATTGCATGGAAGGAAAGGATGGAGGTAGTGCTTGAGGATAAGGGATTGTAAGCTTTCATAGATATTGACGTCTCGCAGCCTACAACAATATATGCTCAACTTCTTGATGCATGGAAGAATAATTGTTGAGTCTCAAAAGTGTTCTCCATATTCATACATATTTCCATTATGTCATAACCATTTAGCTCTTATTTCATAGCCATTTGACCTAAAACCCATTTTCATAAATATATGGGTTAGGATCCTTGTTTTCCAAAGTTATTTATTTTATGTATTTTAAGTGAATTTATGATTAGAAACTAGAAAATTAACATAGTTTCATATATCTATATATGTGTTATGAGTTTTGTGACATGTGTAGGTCAAAAGGGAGACTTCTAGAAGACCCTTATGTGGCACTCTAAGGCCAAATTCGAATTTGGTTGGAGAAGATTATGGGATCAAGAGGATATGTGTCTCACTTCCTTGTTGTATTGAAACTCTAAGAGAATATGTGTCTCATCTCTTAGTTGTGTTGAAACTCTAGAAAGACAAGTGTCTTATCATTTCCTATTTTGATTGTAACTCTAGAGATGGAGGGAGAGATTCATGGACTCCCATTAATGAGATGACTCCTCATATTTTGTATAAATAGGAGAAGCTTTCTCCTATCATAGGTAATGAGAAGGTAATGAGGAAGTAATGAAAAAGTAGTAGAGAAGTCTTTTGTAACAAAGTTCAAGATGGAATGGGATGTAGATTTGTGAAGTTTTTCAATAAAGAAGTTCCTTGATGGTGTTTTGATTACAATTTTAAGGAGCTGAAGAAGGATTACACCAAATTGGTAGCAGAGGGCCCCTGCTATCCAAGGAGGCTTTTACATGTTTTCTAGATAAGTTGCTTTCAATTATGTTTTGTCATATTTCCTTACTTAGATTGCTTTCTGAAATCATAGCTTTTAGCATAATTTTTAGCTTTTAGATTACAGTAGGCAGCCCGGGCATTTGCACATAGTTTTATAATGACTAATGACATGGAATCCATCTTGTCCTTCTGCTAATTTACTTTTCTTAGTTTTTGTTTAATTCCAGCACTGTTTGTTTATTTCAGTCTTGCACATTTTCTTTAGTAATTAGATTAAATATTAAGCTGCTCATGTCATTTTCAGTTACCTCCGAAAGCCATAGCTAGACTAATGGTGAGGGATTGAAGTATGAGTGTGTAGTTTGATATTAGTTTACTTTTCTGCAAGTTAGATATATTAAATTGCTCATGTCATTTTCAGTTACCTCCGAAAGCCATAGCTAGACTAATGGTGAGGGATTGAAGTATGAGTGTGTAGTTTGATATTAGTTTACTTTTCTGCAAGTTAGATATATTAAATTTCTCATGTCATTTTCAGTTACCTCCGAAAGCCATAGCTGGACTAATGGTGAGGGATTGAAGTATGATGGATTAAATTGCTCATGTCATTTTCAGTTACCTCCGAAAGCCATAGCTAGACTAATGGTGAGGGATTGAAGTATGAGTGTGTAGTTTGATATTAGTTTACTTTTCTGCAAGTTAGATATATTAAATTGCTCATGTCATTTTAGGTTACCTCCGAAAGCCATGGGCTGGACTAATGGTGAGGGATTGAAGTATGAGTGTGTAGTTTGATATTAGTTTCTTTTTCTGCAAATTAGATATCAGATTGCTCAAGTTGTTTATGATTACCTCCAAAAGCCATAGCGAGACTAATGGTGAGGGGTCAGAATATGAGTTGATGTAATTTGATTTTAGTCTTTACTTTGCTTGCAATCTTTTCTTTGAGTACAGTTTCTTTTGTGTTTAGACAGCAGCAAGGATAATGAGTTTCATGATCAGTAGTTCACTGTTTGCTTAATTAGAATAGTGATGCAATTTTCATTTCCTTTTAGGAATTAATTTTGTCATTGTGTGTTTTAAAATTCTTTTGAAGTTTGGAAAATCATTAGAAAAGGACATCATTGTCTTGAATATTTGTCTCATACTTGTCTTTTAAGTTCATAAAAACCAAAAACGACAAAAAGTTAAGAAATGGGTTATCTTGCACATATAGTGCGCCGCACTTCATCAGCTTACAAATCCCGGATTGACAAATTAATGTAGCAATTTAGGACACACTAAATTGACCAAACATTTTGGCGCCGTTGCCGGGGAAGTGTAACTAGGTAGCTTTATTTCTTACATCTAAAAAAAATTAATAATTCTTGAGTATGCTCTCCTCCTGCACTTTGTGTGATCTAAAGGATCAGAAAAAGGATTGTTATGTAAAAAAAAATTAATAATTCTTGAGTATGCTCTCCTCTTGCACTTTGTGTGATCTGAAGGATCAGAAAAAGAATTGTAATGTGAAAAAGAAAAAAAAAGGGAGACAAAATAAAACTTCATCATTTCAATTGATTCAACAATTTAAAAAAAAAAAGTTGTTTTCATGAAAAACTTTGATTTCAATAAATTGTTTTGTTTAATTAATATATATGTGTATTTTTAAATTTTTGAAAATATAACATACATAATTTTATTAAACAAATCAATTAAAAAAAAAAAAATAATAATAATAATAATTGTTTTGTTACTAAGATATATATGTATATTTTTAAAATTTTTGAAAATACATATATAATTTTAATAACAAATCATTTAAAAAAAAAGAAAAAAGAAAAAAAAAAATTCAATAAATTGTTTTGTTTAGTAAATTATATATGTATATTTTTAATTTTTCAAAATACAACATGTGTAATTTTATTAACAAAACAAATTAAAAAAAAATCATTTTGTTTAGTAAAATATACATGTGTATTTTTAATTTAAAAAAAATATATATAACATGTAATTTTATTAACAAAACAAATAAAAATAAATCAAAATAAATCAACAGATGCCATAACATCGCCCATGACACAATCTACGAGCATTCCTCACACCTTCAGGTGCTACATCCTGCCACGATCTTATACAAATTTTTGTTTTCTGTCTTCCCTCTATTTTGAAATGCCGCTTCTGGCATTTCTTCGAGCTTTATTTTGATTCACAGAGGGCGTGAGATTGAAGCTGTGAGGCATAAAAGCAGGTTCAGAAATGTGAAAGCGGGTCAAAGTTTACATATTTACATGGATAAAGAACCGATGCAGCGACAATAAGAAAAGCAGAGAAAATTTTCGAACACAAAAGCACCCAACCACCTTCCGAGCTTTACCCTCTGAGTCAATCTTGCAAAGTCCTGCCCATTCATCCAGCTTCTTTGCGTTGGGAACAGAAATCAAGTTCACATTGTGCTCAGCACACAATGATTGACTAATTCAGATTGGCTGCAATTCTTTGCAAGAACACACAACTGCGCTGCCTGTTTCTCAATAGCTTTGGCACCTTCATGAAGACCTCTAGCAAGACCATCATGGACCAATGATTTTTTCAATACAAGCTGCAAAACAGTCAAGATGTCCATAGGTTCTCCCAATACATCAACGCTGAAAGAAATTGATTTTGTTACAGCATCTCTAGAAACGCAACTGTTTTTGACACGTCAATTTGAAACGCATTTTCTAAACGATTGAGGATGAATTTTGAAAAACAAAAACATGGGTTTTTTCGCCAATGTGGTCAATTAGATAACCCAGAAATTGTTTTACGAAATTCATGGCGGTATGGGATAATTTCTCGGTTCTTTAAAGGCCATTTTTGCCTGCCGCGTGAGGAAAAACGGTTTTCTGTTTGCACAGTGGAGAGTTTGAACGACACTTTGCTTGATTTCACCAATAATCTGAAGAAGACGAATTTGAAATGAAATCAAATTCTTATTGTGGCATTCAATCCACATTCCACTCATTTTTGAATTCAATTCGACTTCGTTTTCTGAATGTTGGATTTCACATCTCCTTTATCATCTGCCCAGCAATCGGAGCGCAAGGAAACCTATCATATGATTGTTTCACACTTGAAGCTACAACCTGAAAATCATGAATGGGTCAAAGAATCTTGGTTTCGTAAGAAAGATCACTCTGACCAATACTTTCAGAAGTTTTATTGTTTCAGAAACATTTGACAATCGTGAAATGAAAGAAATGTTGTTTGTGGTGTTGCGGACTTGCAATTTAATTCTGCTGTAAAACACATGCAAAGTATTCAGTTTTTATTTTTAGTTTTCTTATTTAATAAATTGTTCTGTTTAATAAAATTATATATGTATATATATATATATTTTAAAATGTAACATATATAATATTAAAAATAAAATAAAAATTATTGTATTTTTCAATTTTGTTATTTAAAAAAAAAAAATCAATAATTTTGAATCAATGTAATGAATAAGTTATTTGCTCACTTTTCTGAAGGTATTGATTAAATTTGGACTGATGATGAAAGATGAATGGCTAACTTTTTATTCAAGATTTTTAGCTACAGAAACTGTCGACATTCTGCAGCTAAAGTCCAATTCCGCAGCTGAAAAACCTCATTGTTCAAATCAGCCTAACTTTCTCATACAAAATCAGATTTTGATGATTTAAGTATCATTGGAAAAGTTTCAACAAGATTTACACAATGAGAAATCCATCATTAGAGTTTGAAATGGTAAATAATGAAATAAATTGCTGAAAAGAAGCTACATTCAACTTGAGGAACTAATTCCAAAACATGTATAAATTCTTTTGATTTTTCCTTTGAGAACTTGTTTCATTAATACAAATTCTTAGTTTTGTGTGTAAATATCATAACTAGAGAGATTGATCACCTCTCTCCCTTTGATAATCTTACATTCCATTGCAGAAGAAGTATTAGTTTTTTTGCAGGTTCCAAGAGGAAGGACATATGACTACAAGAGAATGGTGTCTCTTTAAGAGACCAATTTGTTTCATAAGAGGATGATCAGCAAAAAAGAGGAGGAAATATGTTGATGCAAAATCAGATCCAAATACTTGAAAAACTTTCAGATACTATTGTCTCCATCACATCCATACCTCATAATAAACCATTCACCTCATTTCACTTCATGTTTTCCATTTACATTCACATCCACTTTCCATTTCTTTTTGTCCATTCATAACCACAAATAAAAGCAAGAAGCTCATTCACATGCTTATTGCCCATTTCCATTTCTACTTTCCATTTTCATCTTCCATTTCCATTTTTCATTTCTTGTCATTTTCATTCCGCAAATAAGCCCTGCTTCAATGCAAACTATTGAGTCCATAGTCCTTTGAGTCTAAGTTCTTTGTAAAAACACCTTGAGGCTTGCATGCCTTAATGGCAAGTTCTCATGTTGACAAACAATGGGAATACATTAATGTCTCTTGTTCGTCAGATCTTCTAGGTGACTCGACATCAGCAAAATCATTCGTACCTAGCAAGATGTGTTTGAGCATCTTGACTCTCATTGTCATCAATGGTGAGAGTTCTTGTGTTGACTAGTGGCATCCATTAATGGCCACTAAGTCAAAAATTTCCTACTATGTTCGACATCAGAACATATTTTCACATAGTAGGAATTATGCCAATGAGTTTTGAAGACATGAAGACTATTATTTTCAGCATTTTGGAGCAGATTCAACAAGTTTTAGTAGAAGCAATAAAAGTCATCTTATCTCTTTATCCATGACTCCTCTTGTTCAGCCACTTGAAGAAGAATATGATCAGAATTTTGCAGCCACCACACATACACAACTCATCCACATTTAGGGTAAGTGAAGGTATGTTGTTTTCTAATTTTTAGTCATGTAATTCATTAGAATGCTAAAATTGTAACTTTGGAAAAATTCCTCACTCCCTTTTTCACATTGTCATATCTTTAGTTGGGGGGAAGGGACATCATTTCATATCCACATGTCATACACTATCACACATTTTTATTTCATTTCCATACACATATACTTCCCAACCAACTATTGTTGCAACATGATCCAAAAGATTATATGCTTTGCAAATGATCAATTCATTGATGAAGTAATTGATTCTAAATGTTTTCATGAACTTTGATGCAACAAAGAAAATAAAGCATTGTTACACAAGAACCAATGCTTAAAAAAAAAAAAAAAATGGTTGTCACACAAGAACCAACCATTGAGAAAAAAAAAAAATGTGTTGCAATCAAATGTATTATACTTTGCCAAAAAGGAAAATATCAAGAAGCAAAGTTTGGAATGAATCTATATGAGTCAAAACTCATAAAAAATCAACTCATGGAGAAATGAATCATTGCAATAGTTGCATGAGGACATGCAACAACTTCAGTTGGGGGGTATGTTGAGTCTCAAAAGTGTTCTCCATATTCATACATATTTCCATTATGTCATAACCATTTAGCTCTTATTTCATAGCCATCTGACCTAAAGCCCTACATCAAATAACCATTTTTCATAAATATATGGGTTAGGATCCTTGTTTTCCAAAGTTATTTATTTTATGTATTTAAAGTGAATTTATGATTAGAAACTAGAAAATTAACATAGTTTCATATATCTATATATGTGTTATGAGTTTTGCGACATGTGTAGGTCAAAAGGAGACTTCTAGAAGACCCTTATGTGGCACTCTAAGGCCAAATTCGAATTTGGTTGGAGAAGATTATGGGATCAAGATGATATGTGTCTCACTTCCTTGTTGTATTGAAACTCTAAGAGGATATGTGTCTCATCTCTTAGTTGTGTTGAAACTCTAGAAAGACAAGTGTCTTATCATTTCCTATTTTGATTGTAACTCTAGAGATGGAGGGAGAAATTCATGGACTCCCATTAATGAGATGACTCCTCATATTTTGTATAAATAGGAGAAGCTTTCTCCTATCATAGGTAATGAGGAAGTAATGAGGAAGTAGATTTGTAACAAAGCTTAAGATGGAATGGGATGTAGATTTGTGAAGTTTTTCAATAAATAAGTTCCTTGATGGTGTTTTGATTACAATTTTAAGGAGCTGAAGAAGGATTACACCAAATTGGTAGCAGAGGGCCCCTGCTATTCAAGGAGGTTTTGGATGTTTTCTAGATAAGTTGCTTTCAATTTTGTTTTGTCATATTTCCTTACTTAGATTGCTTTCTGAAATCATAGCTTTTACCATAATTTTTCATGGTAGCCTGGGCATTTGCACATAGTTTTATAATGACTAATGACATGGAATCAATATTGTCCTTCTGCTGATTTCTTTTTCTTAGTTTTTAATTCCAACACTATTTTATTCATTTCAGTTTTGAACATTTGCTTTACTAGTTAGATTAGATATTAAGCTACTCATGTCATTATCAGTTACCTCCGAAAGCCATAGCGAGACTAATGGTGAGGGATTGAAGTATGAGTGTGTAGTTTGATATTAGTTTACTTTTCTACAAGTTAGATATTAAACTGTTCATGTCATTTTCAGTTACCTCCAAAAGCCATAGCGAGACTAATGGTGAGGGATTGAAGTATGAGTGTATAGTTTGATATTAGTTTACTTTTCTGCAAGAGAGATATTAAATTGCTCATGTCATTTTTAGTTACCTCCGAAAGCCATAGCAAGACTAATGGTGAGGGATTGAAGTATGAGTGTGTAATTTGATATTAGTTTATTTTTCTGCAAATTAGATATCAGATTGCTCAAGTTGTTTATGATTACCTTCGAAAGCCATAGCGAGACTAATGGTGAGGGGTCAGAATATGAGTTGATGTAATTTGATTTTAGTCTTTACTTTACTTGCAATCTTTTCTTTGAGTACAGTTTCTTTTGTGTTTAGACAGCAACAAGGATAATGAGTTTCATGATCAGTAGTTCACTGTTTGCTTAATTAGAATAATGATGCAATTTTCATTTCCTTTTAGGAATTAATTTTGTCATTGTGTGTTTTAAAATTCTTTTGAAGTTTGGAAAATCATTAGAAAGGACATTATTGTCTTGAATATTTGTCTCCATACTTGTCTTTTAAGAATTTCATAAAAATCCAAAAACGACAAAAAGTAAGAGATAGGTTATCTTGCACATATAGTGCGCCACACTTCGTCAGCTTACGAATCCCAGATTGACAAATTAATGTAGCAATTTAGGACACACTAAATTGACCAAACAATAATGTTGTGAAAGCAAGAAGGATCTTGTTAGAGGGAGTTCAGGACCATATTGTCTTGACCCTCCATGGGAAGGTGACTCCATTTTCAATGTGGAATGCCTTGATAGATCTATATCAGAATAATAGTGACAAAAGGAAGCTAGCATGGAAAGCCAAGCTCAGGAAAATCAAAATGGAGAAGGGTGACATGATTCAGAAATACTTGACCAAGTTCACTCAATGTCGAGATGAGCTTGGAAGTGTTGGGGTCATTGTTGCTACATATGATTTGGTGAGCCTAGCTCTTCTAGGCATTGCAAAGAGTTGGCATAGCTACCAGGACTTCGTTAATGGGGGGGAGAATCTTCCAAATTGGGAGCGACTTTGCTTGTATTTGGCACAAGAAGAAATCAGGCAGAGCACCGTAGATGGATCCTCGTCAAAGACTGATGATGAGGAAAATTGTGCCTTAGCTGACAAGGATAATAAAGGAAAAGGGAAGAAATCCCATTCCAAATCCGAGTCCAAAAGGCAGGAAAGAAGCGAGAACTATCAAAGGTGAAAATTTTCAACTTTCATGAGCATGAAAACTATGCCACAAATTTTCCGCAAAAGAAGAACAATAAGAAGGCCTCAAGCGGAGCAACAGGTGAAGATTTGGCTTCCCAATTTGAGTTGTAATTCACCCTCATCGCATGCATGGTGTCATCGGTATTGGGATCTATGTGGTACTAGGATAGTGGTGCCTCATTCCACACAACCTTCAATAAAGAATTCTTCAGCAACTTGGAGGAGAAGGATCTTGACATGTGTTAGCCCCCTATGAATTTTTTGACAAGCAAACAGGGGGCTAAATTGTTTTTGAGCCTTCAAGGAATGCAATCCCTCTGAAAACACATCATCCTTGAAGCCTCCTTGTGCCCTTATCATTTTCTAAATCCTCACTGCTGTTTCCATAAGAGAAGCTTATCTGTTGTGAAGAAGAATGCCAAAAAGGCCTCTTTTCCCCTATTTCACCCCTTTTAAACCTCTATTTTCATTCCCTTGTCTCCCCTTCTAATTCCCTTTTAACCCTTCAAATACCCTTTAACTGGTTTAATACCCCCCTTTTTCCCTCTACCGATTCCCTCTTTAGCCTTAAAATCCTCTTTTTCGGCTGAAAAACCCACTTTTTACTTTGTAATAGGCCTAGCCCCTCTCGGCCCGGCCCCTTAACCACTTCCCCTCCATGCGACCGGGCGCTGTGCCCACAGGCGCTATCGCAATCGGAGGTCTCGCGGCTAGCGCATTTCTTTCTTACTCCGGAAATCTCCAATGCAATTGTTTGTTGTTCTATGGAGCGCGGGTGCAATACCCGCCGCTGATCTATACAGATCCGACGGCCCGGTGCTAATCGCATCTCCCCCATCGCTTCTCCCCTTTGTTACCCCTCCGATCACAGTCTCCGCCGATTGATTCAAGTTTTAATCCAACGGTCGAGTGCCAATCGCCGATTGGAAATTCTTAATGCATCCCCCTCTGCGTTCCCCGATTGCGATCCTCCGATCCGATCGCAGCCATTGATCTCTCGGGATTCGACGACCCAGAACTCATCACCTCCCCCCTCATCGCTCCAGTCTTCCTCCTCGCCGATTCAATTCCCGCCGTCGATCTTGACTTGGATCGGACGGTTGGCGCTTAATCGCACCATTGCCAATCATAAAGTTTAAACGGTGCCACCCTATTTCCCTTTCGATTGCGATTTGCCGATCCAATCGTGACCGTCCGTTTGGATCCAAGATCAACGACCCACATTGCATCTCGCTCCCATCCATATTTCTTCATCGGAACCTCCTCTAACTTCATCGCTTAATCACCATCGTTGATCTCCTCATGAGATCCAACGGTTCATATCAAATCGCCCTCCGCCCATGCCGGGTCCCGCATCATTGGCCCCGCTTCCTTGTGTTTTCTTCCATTTTCTTTCATCCACTCTGTTTCTTCCCATTCCACACGTTTTCGTCAATTTTTCACCATTATGCCACTATTCCTCCAGGCCTCCACAACAATTCTTCCGCCACCGCCCTAGATTGTTTGACAGGTTTGTCTCATTGTGCAAGGGTTATAGAGTGGAATTTTCACTCTGCCTTCGTAATCACAGTCACCGTGATTCAAAACACAGAGAGGCCATTATAGCTGCCAAGTGAAGCAGCAGAGACGGATTTGAGGGATTTAAGCTCGTGATTGAAAATTTAATGTGCTAATCCCGCGTTCAAAGGATTAAGGTGCAATTCAAATACCAAAGAGTGCACCAAAAAGTCATATTGGCACTACATAATAGCAGAACACGTTTTCTCCAGAGGTACACCTTCCTACAACAGTCTCCATGCCTCCTCGAGCCCATAAATAGTTAATTACTCTGAAAAAAACTTCTTAAAGACTATCGGGACCGCAGTTATGGAAGCATGGAGACTTGAAGACCTTTCAGTCACCTTACTTGTTCTAGAGGGCTAGCGCAGAGTTCCAAACAGCCAGAAAGGACTTCAAGAACACATCTGAGGTCAATCTCGACCTGACAGAGACTCTGAACAAGACTACAGAGTACAACACAGAACCATTAAGCAGAATAGGTGATGACACGTCCGCCACTCTGTCTCAATGGATACATTTAATTTGTATCTACTCCTGCTATCACTCATCCTCCTATAAGAATTCTCGAGAACATATTGTAAAGGGTTGTTGTTCGGTTGTTGCTGTTGTAGTTGTAGGGATTCATTTACACTGTTAGAACAGTCTTGGGAGGGAGTAGCAGAGTAGTTTGTAATGTAGTAGGCTGGGAGGAGAAAGTTTGGACTGTGAGCAGCCATTGAGCTTAGTATATGTGACTGGTTTTGCATCAATTAGTCAAGAAAATTTCACAGGATCCTAGTCTATTACTACGGGTGATGTTTTATCTTACACTGTTTTATTACATTTTTCCATGCTATTCATTTTATTCCGGTATGCATCAGAAATCTGGCATAGGATATACCCTCACATGGTACCCTATGTTTGTACTCGCCCTACCTTCAATGTTTTCTGCCGATTATGAATCTAAGAGTAAATTCATGTGGTTTAACCAGTGTAGTAGATGTTATTTCCTGCTAGCTGATGTGTGAACTCAGAGCTTGCTGCTTGGATGTTTCTTGCTGGTGTCAAAGCAGGGAAGGTTAAAATTCCTTCTCCAATCTATAGACTCTAGCTTTGTGTCAACTCTTATCTCCATTTTTCCCTTAGAGCACGCTAAAGCAGACCTGGAGTTAAATGACCTCTGGTCCGATCTATAAGCTGCCCCTTTGTGACTTCATCGAAAGCTACCTTTGAGTATGTCCAAGCAGGTTTGGAGTTAAATGACCTCTGACCTGATCTATAGACACAGGATGGGTTTCTTTCCTTCTTTCACCTTCTTTCCTTATTGTTCCATTTCACCATCTATTTAAAATATCCTTTAGTATAGATGACTTGCCCTCTGAAAACCTTGGCTAGTTGTTTGCAAGTAATCCCATTTCATGACTCCATGGCCCAATGGATGGCACATTCTTAACCCATCCTCTTTTGCCGAAACATCCTGCTATTTTTCCCCTTTCCTTCCATTAATTTCTCAGTCTATGATCTCATGACTCAATCCAACAACCAACCAACCAAATCATTTAAAACCCCTTGTGCTTCATAGCTAGCCTAATACCTCATTTCAAGCTCCAAAGATATATCATGCTCTATTTTATTGGATAGATCCCTCTCCGAGTCCAGGAGGGCTAGATCCTAGGGCCCCAAAGTGGTTATGATGTTGTCTCATCTTTTGGTCTTGCCAATCTGGCCAAAACATGGAAACCCCAACAACATGCACATCGAGATGGGTGATGACGGGAGGTATAGCGCTACCGAGATTGGTACAGTTACTTTCTAGATAGAGCCAGGTAAACACCTCATACTAAAATATGTCATGCATGTACCCAGTTTAAATAATAATTTGGTTTATGTTTCTATGTTGGAAGATCGTGGATATGATGTGATTTTTAGTGAAGGAAAGGCATTCCTTTGTCACAAATCCACGAGACAGGTGAAAAATATTTGGGTTCAGGTAAAGAACCTCAACAAACTTGATGTATATGATTATGCAACATTGAGAAGTAAAGGAGAGAAGGTGGTGAGCTAAGACATTGGTGAGTTATGGCACACGAGGTCGGGGCATCTACACCACAGTGCTTTCAGGATCATGCAACAAATTTCTGCAGGGCTTCCAAAGGGTACACTTGCGCATAGATACAGATGCAAAGGTTGTACTATTGGGAAGTATACAAAGGCCACCTTTCATGATAAGGAAAGCCAAGTAGTGACAATCCTTCAGAGATTTCAATTAGATGTATGTAGACCATTCTCAACAACTTCCACAACAAAGCACAACTATTATGTGATTTTTTTTGATGATTTTTCAAGAAAGTGTTGGATTTTTTTCATGCAAAAGAAAGATCATATGTTCTCCAAATTTTTTGAGTTCAATTCACTTGTCGAGAAAGATATAGGGAATAAGGTGAAGGGTCTGAGGAGCGAAAAAGGTGGGGAATACATCTATAATGAATTCAATAACTTCTGTGCCTAAGAAGGAATTCAAAGAGAATTGATTGCACGTCATGATGCACAACATAATGGGGTTGTAGAGAGAAATAACATAACTATTATGGGATCAACATGAGATATGTTGCATGACCAGGTCCTACTATTGAATTTGTGGGTGGAATCATGCAATATATCAATATTTTTGCAGAACAAAATTCCTCATCGGATACTTGGGATGAGTACACCAAAGGAGGAATTTTTAGGTAAGAAACTATATGTTTCATATTTTAAATTTTATGGCTCATATTTCTATTTACATGTGACCAAATATGCCAGGAAGAAGCTTGAGCCAACAATTTTTTTTTTGATATTTTTGGGGTACACTAATACACCTAAAAACTATCAGGTGTACTTGCCAACACATCGGATGACAATGGTCATAAGAGATGTGAATTTTGATGAAGACAAAGCCATGTGATTGTCCCTTGAGAGGGAGCTTGAGTTTCATGTAGTTGAAGATATATTTTCTCCAAAGGATGAACCTTAGGATGTGGAGCAGCCACAAGCAGATCATCAACTTCGTGCCCAAACCGTGGCATATAGTTATAACACCTAGTTCGATGGGGAATTCCAGCAAGAGCCTTAATGTATATTGAAGAAAAAGGTGCTCACGCTTTGGAATCGAGCGATAAAGAAAGTTAAAGTGAAATGGAAGCACTTTGGGCCCAATGAAGCTACATGGGATATGGTGGATCAGATACGTGCCATGTATCCTTCCTTATTTTCTGGTTGAGGCAAAGCAGTTTTGGTGTGATGTTTGTTTTTGTTTAGCATATTTTTTGGTGATATTTTGACATATGGTTTGATGTGGTGTTCAGGTATATGTACATATGTGTATGGATGTAAATACCACTATGAGATATGTTATAAAGCTCCAATAAGTGGTATGGGTGTCATGTCATTTTAGTTGTCATGTTGGTTTGATTTTCAACAACATGATCATTGTAAATACTGCATCGAGCTATGTTATAAATATCCATGGTAGTATGGTTGCTTTTCAGCATTTTTGTTGAGGTATATGTGTGGTTGAACACCGAGGACGGTGTCCCCAAAAGGGGAGGGTTCTGTAACATCCATAATGAAAATTCCATGTAATAATATTAAAATAATAACCATGGTTGATGGGACACTTATTCCAAGATGAATGTTGGGAAAAACACCCTAATGGGTGTTCATTTCAGTTAATATGGCTAAGGAAATTGGAAAAGAAAAAGGAAAAGGCTTTGGAAAGAAAATGGAGTTTTTGGCACATTTATTTATGAAAATAATGGAAATTAGGAGAAAAGGGAGATGAAAGTTCACAGGTTGCATGTGAGGAGGAAAATGAAGGAAAATAATGGAAAATGAAAATAGAGGCCTCTTCTATAAAAAGGCTTCTGAGGATCAGTTGGTACCTTTTTTTAGTTTAGTATTTGAAGCTCTCTCATTATTCTCTCTCTCTCTCTCACTTTTGGATGCTTAGCTTTTTATTGGAGCACTTTGGCATTGGAGAAAGAAAGGTAAAGAAACAAAGAAGAAGGAAGGATCAAACAAGGAAGAGTAGGATTAAGTAGCTAAAACATGATTATTTGTAGGTATTGATTTTCATGTGTGATTTCCTTTCTAGATCTGACATGCATGGTATTGCATGTGGTTCTTTTTTGTCTTGGCATGGGTTTTTGACAAGTGTGACGATATTTTCAACTTATCCTTGCCATTTTTGGATAGTCTTGATGAGATGGGTTCTCATACTTCGGTTGAGCTGTATTGTTGGATTGGATTCAAAGACGAGTGAGGTGGATCTATGAATTGATATAAGACATGGCCTAGTAACCCCTGGGCTAGATTGTGGGTTGTAGTAGATATAGATAGTGTTTCCTCAGTGGGGCTAGGAATCCTTGCTTGTGAATGGCAGGACATATGGTAAATCCTAGAGGTGGTTTGCCTCGATTTAGGGCCTAGTAATCAGGGATGGATTGTGGTAAAGCCTGAGAGGTAGGTGCTCTTCATTTTGGCATAGTATTCCTTGGATGGGATGTATGGTAAACCTTGGAGAGTATGTCTCAGTTTAGAGCTTAGTGATCCCTAATTCAGATTGCAGATTATGGTAAATCCTTATAGATTAGCATATAGGAAAATTACTTTGCTGTAGGCGGAGAACTCTGGTAGCGTTCATGCTCATTTGGTTATTTTTGGTTGTAATGAGTCCCACATTCATGCTTGGAATATGGCACAAGGGTGATTGGCTAAAGAGAGATTTGGCTCAACCAATCTATGGTCAGGTGGAATGTCGAAGTCCCATCTCTGGTTGGTTTTTACAATCATTAATGAGAAGCTCATTCCGTTGGTATTTGATGTATAAATGTACTTATTATTATGTGGATTTTATTGTTTTTATATCCATGGTATTTATGTTTTTATTGTGTTGGTTATAAGCATGTATTTTATTAGTGATTATGTATGGCCCTATGCATGTTTTTACTTGTAAATGAATGCACAAGGATCAATGCTTCTTAGCAATTCTAAGATAAGTATGAGACCCCTATGTTTAAAATTGATGTTTACACCTATAGATTCAAAGCTTGTGACATGTTTAACAAAATTCCCACCATGGCTAGGAGGGGTCCAGATGAGTTCTTGTTTATGTGAGTGCTTTTGTATCATTTTCCTATTTTTATTTAACATCCCTTAAGTTTTCATGAAGTTTTGGGTAGTGACCTGGACTCTGGGCCTGAAAAAGGTGGCTCAAATCCTGAAGATGCTGGCAGAAAACAGAGTTTTTTGGGCCCTAGCCACTGGAATGTAGCATTGTGCCTTAAACTATAGCCTCCTAGCCCCTAAAATGCAGTGTTATGCCTGTGGCTATAGATCAAAGGGGTTAAAATGTCAATGTGACCAAAGGGTAAGATGCTTGAATGATTGGGTTACCTCCTGGGGGTGTTGTGGTTATTGTACAAGGTCTTTAGGTTGTATTTTCCATTGGTTCCACTTCCTTTATGTCACATAGGAGGTTGAATCTCATATAGTAGCCTCTCGTCACATGTTTACCCTAGTTGGTTGGTTACTTGTGTAAGTTTGGGAAGAGGGTGTTACAGTCCGCAATTTGCACAATCTATTAATGCTACTTCTCTTCCTTCGCACTCTACACAATGTATCAATGTTACTTCCTCCACACCTCAACACAATAATATAAGTCATAATATAATAGTTAATTTAAAACATGATATTCTATGAGCACTTCTTCTTGCTAAGTAAATTTCTCCTATAATCCTAACCTTGGTTTGGTTATTATAATCATGTCATTAGGGCATGGATTTCCCAATATACATTCACTTATAGGGAAGTGGCCCGGAATGGCCATCCTTATCTCGAATCCAATTCAAGCCATCACACACACTCATAAACAATAAAAAATTAAAAAAAAAAACATATCACACAATCATAAGGGCAATCATTTATTAGTCTTAAGTCTAGAATTTTGTTCTATAATTCTGTTGATGCTTGGAAATGTCCTGGCTCAACATGGGAGGAATTACCTGGTAAAAGTCCCAATTAGACTCATTTCCATTGAAATGGAAATCCAAACTGGTTCAATGGATCTCCAGTTTCCTGTGTCCTACGAGTAACGTATACTAGGGTTAAATTAAGTTATCTTAATATTTACAGTATGCACAATGATGACCTTTAGATTTCTTGTGAGAAATGATGCTTGTGATTAAAAAAATGAAGGAAAATGGAATCATATAGATGATATTTATTTAGATAAGATGATCCCCTTTCAAGTGAATGAAACTAGGGCTAATTATGGACACAATGTGATTTTCTCCTACGCAAGGAGACATAAAGAATACAATAATTAAAATGAAAAATGTAAATGCAACCTAGTATAAGTGACAAAAAAGGAAATGTAATATATCTTATATAAACTAGTAGAAGGGGTAAGATTTAATCCTAGTTGTGAGAAAAGCATTTAACAAGCAGGGAAGGACTAAGATTGGATATAAGGTTGGGATGAACTTACTAACAACCAAAGCGGTTGAATGGCTAATAATGTGTTCAAACAAATATGCAGTGAAGTTTTTATAATAAATAATTACTAGAAGGCTTCAAGTATATACTTAATTGCAATCACATGAGATGAATCCAATATAAGGTGTACAATGGACTAATTAAATAGTTCAATTATTTCATTATAAGGTAAAACAAGACAAGATTTTGATCAGTCAATAAGTAGTTATCAATGGTCACTAACAAGATTCCAAGAATTCATCAATTTTAATTAATACCCATGTAAAAGTATTTATCAGCTTGAAATTTGGTTTAATAAAGAGGCAACAAGGAAAAGAAATAGTTCTCAAACTTGTTGTTGATTTAATATCAAAGCTCAAAAGAGAAGTTGCATTTAAACCAAAATATCATAGCATAATATTGGAATAGTCCAAATACAATGTCAAGGAAAAAACCAACCAAAATTCAATCAAACTAATAGTTAGTGATTAACTTAGAAGAATACAAGTTTGTTTAAATGCAATAGGGAAATATTATTATTCTCTTATGCGTAACCTGAAAGTTAGTTTGATCAGTTATTAAATAAGCATAAGTAGTCAAACTCAACGATAATACTTCACAAGACTGATTATACTTATAATACAAAAAATAAAAAGGATAAACCAATAACTTAATCGAGCAAAGAAAGACAATAGTAGTACCATGATGATGTGATTTTTACTGAATTTTTTCTTAATTTTTAGTACTCTAATTCTTAACAAAAATAAGAGATATCCATTTGTTGATTCAAGAGGAAGAGAAACAATCTATGGAAATAAAGAGAAGTTACAACAATGATCCTATCTCTATCTCCGAAGATCATACACTCCTCCCTTGCTAATTAAAAATTATCCAGGGGTATTATCTAAATTATAACAATATTATTCCAATTTCCTAGTCCCCTATATGGATCTATGGAGATAATTTAAAAGAAACCCTCTCCACATGACATTTTGTTCACTTTTATAGGTTTTACAACACTCTCAACCTCCTTTTTCCTTGGGTTTTCCCCAAATATTGAAATAATATTCCTAATCTCCCCAGCTCACTCCTTTCGATCGAGCCTCCCTCCAACTTGCATATATAGAATCCTTTCTAAAAACTTTGATTCCATTCTCTTGAATAGGTCTCATAGATTTATCTCCACCGAATTATTTAGACGAAATAGAAAATTGTCGTTTTGTTTTCATAGCTAGTGTACATTAATTAATTCTATTAAGGAGGAAATTATTTCCCCAATAGAGTGGGCCTTCTCAGATTCGTTAGAAAGTGATTTCCACTTGTTTCCTAATCCAGGAGGATCCTCAAAATGCTCAAAATTCAATAGTCTCAAATGCTCATGAAACTAACACCAAGTAGAAGAGCTCGTAGCACTGATTCTAGTGGTATATTCAATTTTCAAAATAACCTCCGTATGAGGGAGAAAGTTGACTCTAAAGTTTTTTTCAAACAAGAAAAAAAGGGAGGCAAGAGCAGGCCAAGTGGCAGTGCCAGAGTAGGCCAAGTGGAAATGCTAGAGTAGGACAAGTACCAGCAGGTGAGTAGGGCATGTGGTAGTAGGTAAAATCAGCAGGTCAAACCCATGGTTCTAACTACCAAGTGATATTCTTGTGGGTCGAACCCACGACCTCCAGTTTTTAGCCCAAAACCTTAACCGATAGGCCACGAGTTTGCATTTATAATAGAATCGTTAGAGCATATATTTAAATTTTGGTTGCAGTGATATGGTAGGGAAAGGGTTGGCAGATCCTGCCATATCTGGCAGGACCTCCAAACCCTCATAATGTTTTAACAACGCTCCAAAAAAGCCAACGGTCGTTCCAAAATTGGTGTGAAAACCATAATATATAAACCATATGCCATTGTTATTATATGTTGCATACCATGCGGGGAGTATGGATATCACCATTAGAATAGGTGTTATAACTATATGCCACGATTTATGTTAAAACCTTTGTTACAACTATATGCCAATAGTTTGATATATATGGCGTGGTATGTTAATAAACCAACAATCAAATACTAGGTTAATACATATTGTTGTAAAAAAATCTGGGAGGCCAAGGGGTTTGACCCTGGGACCTTCCTGTGGAGTTATAAAAGACTATACCAATGCGCTAGAGCCAGGGGAGATATAAGGGATGAATCTGTAATTGTTTTGGACAATGCCTGTAAATGCCTTTTGAGGCATATCTTGGCCAATATTGGGCCTTATTGTAATATGAATATTGCATTGGAAAGCTGAGGCCGATACCTTACAACGAACAGTAGCCATTGAATCCTGTGAGCATATTCCAGAATGGAGAATTATGATGTAAAGTGACTTTATGAAAATTTTCAATGCATCCGACGCCCATTGGAAGCGAACCCGGAGATGTATTCTAGGAGGGACGAACTCCGTCATCAAATTTTTTGTCTTTGCCTCTTATTTCTGTTGTTCATTGTTGAATTTAGATTTCAAGTTTTTAAGTTTAAGGCACATAAAAAACGATTTTCCTTATTAATTCACTACGAAAGAAACCTTAGTTAATATTTGAATAAATTGAGAAAATAGTCAATTCTGTTGTTTTTGGATCATATTTTGGTATCCGAGAGAGGTTTATCATGTATAAGAAGGATATTTTCGAATATGAGTGTTTACTAGATCCAGGTTGCGATGTGGAGAAGGGAAATTTGAGAAGATAAATCCCGAGATTGGAAACATGAAAGTCTCTCAAAAGTTGAAGATGGGAGTGTCAAATGAAGGAGAAGCTCCTAAAACAAAGGTCGTTGGCGAGGAGAAATTTCATCAAATGTTCCTTAATATGCAAAGGATGATTGCAGAAATTTATGAAGACAAGAAGACTAGAGATGTAGCTTCATTTTCTAAAGGCACGAAAGTGAAAAAGGGCAAGGAAAAAGTTGATGGTAATGAACCTCCTTCTCCTCTATATTCATCTTCTTCTTCTTTATTATCTTATCATTCAAGTTCATATTCATACTCACAAAAGAAACCAAAGAAATATCCTTTTTTGAAGCTTGATGTTAAGTTTGAGGTGCCAATATATGATGGTGAAATGAATCCTAAAAAATTAGAGAACTGGATAAAGCAACTTGAGGTGTATTGTAGAATTCAAAATGTTGTTGAAGAATCTACAAAAATTCAGTTAGCTACACTTAGAATGGGGGGAACATATTTGATTTGGTTGGAAAGTAAAACTCAATAATATTTGAAGAAAAAAGGTAAAATGATCTCCTCATCGTCTTAGTTTGTTAAGGATCTTAAAAATAAATTCTATCCTTTAGGATATATGCAACATACTCTAATGGATTTGCATCATTTAAGGCAAGGTAAAGGACAGAGTCTGCAAGATTTTATACATGAATTCAAGAAAAATGCATTAGCACTTAATGTTCCATTAGACATATGAGAAACTTTTTTAAAGTATATTAGAAGTTTACATTCTTATTTGTGAAATATTTTGCTTATGTTTAATCCAACTGACTTTCATAAAGTGTGTGTACAAGACATTCATATTGAATCAGGTGACACACCATTTTAGTCAAAATTTTCAAAGAAAAAATTCAAGCATTCAGAGAACAAATATTCCAAAGAAGGAAATGGAAAGAGCAATTTGAAAGGGAAGAAATAAAAAAGAACCAAGAAGGAAGGAGAAAGGTGTACTTGTACTCATTCTCAGAGGGTTGGACATGAAGACTCCAAATGTTCCAAGCTTCATCCTGAACTTAAACCAAAGAATTTACTTAAGAAGAAGGGTGAAATGAAAGCTAATGTTGCAGTCTAAAAAGATTTGGGATCTGACTTCAGTGATGAAAATAAGATTACTACTAGGGGTCTGACAGGTATCCCTTTTGAAACTAGCTCTAGTTCTACTTGTTCTACATCTTCTTCAGAAAATAATAATGTGATTGAGGAAAATAAGAGAGTTGAATTGTTTCACATAAGGATAATATGCAAGCACACTAATATAGACACATTATTTGATAGTGCATCAAAATAAAATCTAATTTATGAGGAACTAGTAAGGAAATTGGGATTGGAAACAAAAATTTATCCAAAACCATACCATTTAGGATGGTTGAAAGAAAATACTCAGATGCTTGTCACGAAAAAATGTCGATTAAGGTTTGAAATTACAACTAATTTTGTTGATGGAGTTGAATTAGATGTTATTCCTTTGGATATATGTGGATTTGTGTTAGGTAGTCCATATATTTATGATCGAGATGCCATATTTCATAGAAAGGAGAATAAGTATCATATCTGTAAAGATGGAATTGAATATGTTTTCAGGGCACACAAAATCAAGACAAACTTGGATTTAATCACTTTCATTCAGAAGAAAAGGTTAATAAGTTCAAGTACAAAGTATATTCTCATGATTGTTAAAGAAAAACTTAAAGATAAGTATGATGCTTTTCAAGGGTTTGATTCTTAGTTTAAGGAAAAATTGGTTTAAATAGTATATTATTATAAGGAAATGTTTAAATAACCAAAATATTTACCTCCAAAACGAGAAATACATCATGAGATTCAAATTCAATCTGATGCCCATCTCCCGAACATTGAAATGTATCATATGTCGATCATAGAAAATGAAGATATTAAGAAACAACTTCAGGAATTGGTTGATAAAGGCTTTGTTCGACCTAGTTCTTCTCCATGTGGATCACCGATCATATTAGTCCCAAAGAAAGAAAAAAATTGGAGAATGTGTGTTGATTTTATAGCTTTAAATAAAATCACGATTAAGAACAGGTATCCTCTTCTTGGAATCAATGATTTTCTTGATCAGTTAAATAATGTTGTTTACTTTACAAAACTGTATTTAAGAAGTGGTTATCATCAGATTCGTATTGCGCATAATGATATATGGAAAACTGCATTTAAGACTAGACAAGGGATTTTTGAATGGTTGGCTATGCAATGATTAAACAACTTTTATGAGAGTGATGAATGATTTTTTTCATCCTTTTATTGATAAGTTTTTCATAGTCTATCTGGATGATATATACTTATTTTCAGTTCAAGTTGGAACAACACGTAAAACATGTTAAAAACGTTTTTGATGTGTTGCAAAAAGAAACACTGTATCTCAAAATCTCTAAATGTGAATTTGGAAAAACTTCCTTAGTATATCTTAGTCACATAGTTGGAGGTGGTCAACTAAAAATAGATCCAACTAAAATTGATGTGATTGTTAAGTGGACAAGACCTCAAAATGTGACGGAAGTTAGAAGTTGCTTGGGTGAAGTTTAGTAGGGGAGGAATTTTATTTCTCATTTCTATTTTATTGGATCACCACTTCATGCTTTAACAAGTTCTAAAGTCTCCTTTCAGTGGGGAGGAAAACAACAAAAGGAATTTGATACTCTAAATCAGAAAATTGTTACATCTCTGATCTTGGTTTTACCATACCTTCAACAACCATTTGAAATAGAAATTGATACTAGTGGGTATGTAATGGGTGCATTGTTATTACAAAAAGGAAAGCCTATTTGTTTTCATTCAAAAACATTTTCTAAAGCAATTTCTAACTATCCAACTTATGATAAATAATTGTATGCATTAGTGGAAAGTGTTAAATAATGGAAACATTATTTAATGGGAAAATAAACAGTGATTCATACATATTATTGATCACTTCAGTACCTTCAATCTAAAAATAATTTGCAACTATTTCAACATTATATATGGATGGGGTTTTTGAATCAATTCCATTTAGTAATCAAATATAAGAAAGGTACCACCAATAAAGTAGCTGATATGTTATCAAGAAATTATTTGAATGCTTCAGTTATTCTAAAAAACAATTCTTTAGCACATGAAATTTATATAGAACAATATGTCACAGATACAGATTTTAAGGATGTTTATGAATCATTAACTCATGGTGCTCAGGTGGAAGAAGTGAATTATCATGTTCATGACAAGTTATTGTACCATCTTGGAAATTTGTGTATACCACAGGGAGAAAGACTGCATGTCATCAAAAAAGCACATTCTTCTCGTGTTTCATGGAATTTTGGTGTAGGTAAGACATTGGCACCATTAAAATGGTTTTTCTATTAGCCTAATATGAATGAAACAATTTCTAAGCAAATCAAAGGTTGTGTCATGTGTTTGACAAGAAAACCAAACAATATAAAGTTAGGTTTGTATATGTCACTTCCATTTCCTTCTCGGCCATGGGAGAGTATATCTATGTATTTTGTAGGAGGGATTCCAATGTCTAGAAAAGGTCATGATTATTTGTATGTTGTGGTTAATATATTTAGAAAAATGTGTATTTTTGTTCCATGTAAAAAGAAAGTAACTGTTGAACAAACTGCACAATTGTTCTTTCAAAATGTATGGGTTCATTTTGGGTTGCCTACTTCTATAATTTCAGATTGGGACTCTTGTTTTATGGAGGAGTTTTGGTGCACTTTGTGGGGACTCATGGGCAATAAGTTGAAAAAGAGCACAAATTTTCATCCACAAACTGATGTGTAAACAAAGGTGGTGAGAAGAAAAATGGTACATATTCTCAGAGGTTATTGTAGAAAAAATCCTAAGTTGTGGGATGAATCTTTACATTATGTCCATCATGCTTACAACCGGGCCTTACACTCTTCTGCTAGAATATCTCATTTTGAAACATGTTATGGATACCTGCCAAAATCACCAATGGAACTTATTTTTGGGGAAGAATATAAGGAGGATGGACATGGAGATGTCTAAAAAGCAATCATGTTCATTCAAATAATCCAAAATATTCATGAAGCGGTGCAAGATCAATTAGAGAAAATTCATGCCTAGTACAAAATGTGTCATGAAAAACATCAGATGGATCATCACTTCCAGGTTGGTAATGAAGTATGGCTATACATCAGCAAAGAAAGGATGAAAGGTGAAGGTAAAAATATGAAAACCATAAGTTATGGTCCTTTTAAAATTGTTGAAAATATTGGGCATAATGCATTCTGGTTGAATTTTCCTCCATACATGCATATATATTCAGATGTAAATGTTGATAAATTGAAGTTGTATAAACCTACAATGATCATGGATCAAGAGGAAAATGAAACAATAGATGATTTTTCACCTGAATGTATGAATGAGTTATAGGAAGATACCGTCTTGGATAGGAAGTTCTGCACTTCCAAGCGAGGATATGTAGAGTATATTCGAGTGGGACTCATAGGCATGAATCCAAGAAAATCAAGGTGTGTGGAGATTGGAAGGGTGAGGGAACAATACCCTCCCCTCATATTTTCTTAAAACCAAACTTTTGGTGGTCCAAAAGCTTCTAGTGGAGAGGAATAATCCACAAGGATCCTCAAAATGGTTAAAATTAAACAGTCTCAGGTGCTCATGAAACTAGTTCCAAGTCAAGGAGCTCGTCACGCTAGTTCTGGTGGTATATTCAGTTTTCAAAATGTCCTCCGTATGAGGGAGAAAACACACTCTAAAGTTTTGTTCAAATAGGCAAAAAAATGAGGCTAGAGCAGGCCAAGTGACAATGCCATAGCAGGAAAAGTAGCAGCAGGTGAGCAGGGCACGTGGCATCAGGTCGAACCCATAGGTTGAACCCATGGTTCCAACTACCAAGCGAGATTCTCATGGGTTGAACCCACGACCTCCGGTGGTCGGCCCAAAACCTTAACCGATAGGCCATAGGTTTGGCTTTATAACAAAACCTTCGGAGCATATATTTAAAGTTTGGTTGTAGTGATATGGTGGGGAAAGGGTTGGGGGAGGCCGCCATATCTGACAGGCCATCCAAATCCTCAAAATGTTTTAGCAACGCTCCAAACGAGCCAACCACCGTTCCAAACTTGGCGTGACAACCATAATATATAAACCATATACTATTGTTAGTATATGTTACATGCCACGCGGGGAGTATGGATATCACCATCGGACTATGGTTATAACTATATGCCATGGTTTGGGCACGGATTTGGTATATATGATATGTTAAAACCTTTGTATAACTATATGCCAAGTGTTTGATATATATGGTGCAGTATGTTAATAAACCAACAGTCAAATACTAATTTAATACATATTGTTGTAAACAAATCCCGGGAGGCCCATGTGTTTGACCCCGAGACCTTCTCATGGAGTTAAAAAAGACTATACCAATGCACCAGGTCCAGGGGAGATATAAGGGATGACTCTATAATTGCTTTGGACAATGCCTGTAAATGCCTTTTGAGGCATATCTTGGCCAATATTGGGTATTTTTTTAATCTGAAAGTTGCGTGGGAAAGTTGAGGCCGAGACCTTACAACTAAAGGTAGCCATTGAAGCTTTTGATTGGATTCTAGAATGGATAATTTTGATGTAAAGTGAATTTATGATCATTTTATATACATCAGACACCCATTGGAAGTGGACCCGGAGATGTAGTCCAGGAGGTATGAACTTCTTCATCAAATTTGTTGTGTTTGATTCTTATTTCTGGTGTTCATGGTTGAATTCAGATTTCAATTTTTTAATTTTAAGGCACATAAAAATCCATTTTCCTTATTAATTAACAATAAAAGAAACCTTAGTTAATATTTGAATAAATTGAGCATGTCGCGAAAAATACTTTGGGGGGGGGGGGTGGGTGGGGTGAATCAATATTTAAAACTCACACACAATTTTATTTTCTTTATTGATTTATATACGCGACTTTAGTTAATAAAACTAGCTCATGCACACAGATTTATTTACGGAAACTTGCATATGCCTATTAAAGTTATTATTTAGATAAATCATCAGAAACTTTACTTAGCCCAGTGCATCATTTATTCATTAGACATTTAGTAAGCAGTTAAAATGTGCAGTAAGAACATAATAAATCATCACACATTAACAAAACACATGAATACCAAGATTTAAGGTGGAAACCCCAGTCGAGAGAAAACCACCGCTGTTGCCGTCTCTGTCTTCAATATTTATTATATGAAAAATTGCTTACAATCTTGTACTAATGCAGACTCATACCAGCACACAGGCACCCACCTGCAGAAGATTGCAACCTTCTCTCATTCTCCAAATACTATTGAAAGGGAGATACAACCCTCTGATCTCGTTTACCAGCCACTCCTGGAAGGGAGCTACAACCCATTTATTTGATCACCAGCTCCTACTAGAAGGAAGCTTCAACTTCCACATTGAAGGCTCAAACCCTTAGAACCACTGCAGACCATGTTTCATTAATTTTCACACTGGATCCAACAAATTTTACTTCAACACATATTTTAGATAAAAAGAAACAATCACCAACAAAACTTCAAATATAATAGTGAGATCACTGCACCCAGACCACAAAACCAAACCCAGACTTCTGCATCAACTCATAGAATCAACTGCAACCCCGATCATTCAAAACATAATTGTATACTCTACTTTACTTACAGAAACCTGTGTGTGTGCACGCTTTTCTGTGGAGAAACCTGCGTATAGATGTTTATATATTGGAATCAAAGTTATAACCATAATTAAAACAGATCAGAGATATTCAGACACATTTGTTAGATTTACAGTACCCTTATACAGTTAGTAGCATCCATCATATTCAATAAACCAATCATCGATATTTATACCCAATCAACTAGTAGCATAATAATTATTCAATCAACCCAGACATATATGAAGACATCATTGACAGACAACATAAATACAAAAAAATTGATTAGCCATTTCCTTCAACATTCTTCAGAAAACCCCAACTTCCATATGCACTTTTTCAAAAAAAAACCTGAGTGTATACACACCTTCATCGTGACGAACCTGCGTATAGATCTGTAAATATTACAGGACTTCACAACTCTTCATAACTACAAATTAACTCAAATTAAGCCCTTTACTTCATCAATCATGTGCCAGACCACAAATCTAAACAATCATAAACAAATCATGCAAATACATAGTCATTTCAAGCCTAGAGAGCTTGATCCATTATTCTATTCATGAGTGCATCATAATATCAGATCTAACTATCAATTATGGCCCATACCATGCAAATATACTTTAGATTGAAGTATTCATTCAATTCTCATATGCATGCCGACCTTTTGTCACTATGATCTTCACTTCCTTATATAGTGTGAGGCTTAGCTAATACCATGAGCCAAAACCACACAAGTTCCGATGGTATTCTTGGACATGATCAATTAACCATTATTGTGCTCAATATTGTGGGCTAATACCATGGTAAGGACCACTGGTATCATAAACTTAGCACGTAAGCACATACACGATTTTTCTTCTTCTTACCCGCATGTATATGCGAATTTGCCTTGACCATCTTGCGTATAGATCCTTAAAGATGTACTTAGTCACCTTCTAATTCTGATCTGAAGAAATTCTAACCCATCACTCTCACGTTCTGTTCCATCACTGTGCCATATATAATCTTTATCATGAACCAATATATTAGTCTTTTACAAGAGCGTTGCCATCAAGGAAAACAAATGCAATCATAATGCCAACAATCTCCCCCTTTTGAATTTATGGCAACCATCGCGTGTTTGATCATCACAACCAAATTACTCTCCCCCTTTGACATCAAGGGAAAAGGGCGAACCGATGCTGAAACAAGGTTTCATGTCCCTTTCACTGCAATATATGGACCATACTCCCCCTGAACACATGTTGAATCTTTAGATATATTTTTAATTAAATATATGACTCTATGAACTTTCCTTTCATCAAGGACTCATACTAACACCAATCACCCAACGAAATTGGGTTACATGTTTTGACTGAACTACCCAACCAAGTGGGTTTACATTTCTGACTGAACTACCCAACAAAGTGGGTTTACATTTTTGAGTAAGTCCACACATGATTGAATATGAAAAACATTACATCATAGGTCTCAACATGACCCTTACATCAATTCACAAATGTTAATTTATAACCAAGACCAAAGGACCTTAGAGAGATATCATCGAACATAATTCAACAACCAACATAATGCAAACAATGCCTTATATCCAACAAGGCTAATGCTCCCCCTAAACGGATGCATCCTGCATATTTTCAACAACCAATTCACCAAAGATCCTTAATCAAGAAGATAGGTATAAAGGAAGGAAATTTAAGTTGAAACGCAAAACAACAGACAATACCCATTAACACTTGAGAAATAAAACCAACCATATCTGTCAGCAACATGAAAAATTATGTTATGGAGGCAAACCCACATATTTTATAACAGAAATATCCATACACGATTGTCTGAAAAGAGACTCACAAGTACTGAATTTAATCTTCAGAATTTGCATCTGAAAACATATCTGATAAGTTTAACAACATAATGAGGTAGAGACAACTCCCAGTTTCTGTCTGAGATATTCAAATGCTTCTCTGGGAAGATTTTTAGTAAATATGTCAGCAACTTGTTCTTGTAAAAAGTGATACTTGATAGGAATATGCTTGGTTTGCATAACAGGAATTTTTGAGATGCTAATAGCACTTGTATTATCACATAAGATGGAGATAGGTGGAGAACATTTAATTTGAATATCCTGTAATGTCTACATTATCCAGAGAAGTTGTGTGCAACATGATGCAGCAACCACATATTCTGCTTTTGCTATAGATAAAGCATTGGAATTTTGTTTCTTGCTAAACCAAGATACTAATCGGGGCCCCATATAAAATTCACCTTCACTAGTGTTCTTACGGTCATCAAAATTGCCAGCCCAGTCTGCACCTGTGTAAGCATGAAGGTTAAGATCATCAGTTTTGGGATACCATAATTTAAAGTCTTGAGTTTGTTGGAGATACTTTAATATTATTTTTACTGCCTCAAGATATGACTCCTTTCGATTGGCTTGGAACCATCCAACAATCCCAACTGCATGCATGATAAATGGTATAGTTCATGTTAGATAAAACAGAATTCCAATCATAGATCTATACTTTGGTTAGTTTACCATGGGAGAATCATCATGAGAATTGAGGTTACATCTAGTAATCATTAGAGTGCATACAGGTTTTTAGTCTTCCATCCCATACTTTTTCAGAATTTTCTTGAGATATTTTGTTTGTGAGAGAAAGATGCCATATTTTTCTTCTTGTACTTGTAAAACAAGAAAATATGTTAGTTCCCCAAGTAAAGACATTTAAAATTCTTGGTGCATAACAGAAGCAAATTCCTGACTCATAGATTCTTCATTACTCCCAAAAATGATGTCATCAACATAAACAACAATAATTAGTAGTTTGTCATTCTCAATTTTTGTGTACAAGTTACTATTTGTAGATCCTTTTGTGAACCCTTATTATTGAAGACATTTTTCGAGACGATAGTACCATGCCCGTGGTGCTTGTTTTAGCCCATATAGAGCCTTTTTGAGCTTGCAAACAAGTTTGTCATCATTTCCCAGAATGAATCCTTTTGGTTGTTCTATATAAAATTCTTCTTCTAGAAATCCATTAAGGAAGGCAGAGTTTACATCCATTTGATAAACTTTGAAGCGTTGAAAACTTGAAAATGCAAGAAACATTCTTATGGCTTCAAGTCTAGGGACCAGTGCAAATGTTTCTTTCAAATTCTATACCTTATTGTTGAGAATAACCTTTACAAACAAGTCTAGCTTTGTTTCTAATTACTTCTCCATTTTCATTTAACTTATTTTTGAATATCCACTTTGTTCCAATAACATTTTTATCATGAGTTCTTAGAACAAATTCCAAAGTATTATTCTTTTCAATTTTATTTAGCTCTTCATTCATGGCCTTAATCCAAAATTCACCTTTAATAGCTTGATTTACATTTTCGGATTTAATGGTGGATAATAATGCTAAATAACTAGGTGATCCTACAATATTTCTTCTTGTTTGAACCCCTGATTCCTTTTCTCCCAAAATTTGAGATTCTGGATGATTTTTTGGACATACTTGGATGGAGCCTTTTATCTCGCTGATGTATCTTCTTCTGATGCTTCATTAGGTTCTTCATCTATGTCATTATGATTTGATGTGGGAAAGCATTCATCATCATCGTCATAATTCATGTTTGTTGTTATTTCCCTTTTGGGAGCTGGGTGTGTTTCATCAATCACAACATCAATACATTCAAAAATATTCCAAAGTCTCTTATTGTAGCATTTGCATGCTTTAATTCTAGAAGAGTAACCAAGAAGTATTCCTTCATCTGCTCGAGGATCAAGCTGACCAAGTTTTTCATCATTTTTTTTGATAAAACATTTGCTTCCAAAAACTTTAAAATGCTTCACAGTGGGAGTATTACCATACCAGAGTTCATAATGAGTTTTATCACTATTCACACGAACATGAGCCTTGTTGAGAATATTTACTGTGGTATGTGCAAATTAACCCCAAAAGGTGTGAGGAGTCCCGGAATCATCAAGCATAACAAGAGCCATTTTCTGAATTGTTATGTTCATTCTTTCTGCCACACCATTTTGCTGCGGAGTTCTAGCTACAAAAAGTTATATTTTTATGCAATATTATTCACAAAAATCAAACAATTCGTTTGATGTGTACTATCCTCCTCGGTCATATATGAGACATTTGATCTTTAGATTTAACTCGTTTTCAACTAAAGCTTTGAAGACCTTAAAATTTTGAAATGCTTCATCTTTGTGTTTCAATAAAATAATCCAACACATTCTAGAAAAGTCATCAATGAATAAGATATAATATTGTTCTCCATGTGGTGAATTTTTCCTTATAGGTACACACACATCAGTATGTATAAGTTCAAGAGGCTTACTTGCTGGTCCTTCTTTGGCATTGAATTGGACTCTATTTTTCTTACCGAATTGGCATGACTTACATATGGTATTTTTTGGCAAAGTGATGGTGGGTAAATCACGAACAGATTTAAACCTGCTTGATTTTCTTATTTGAGAAAAGCTCAGATGTCCCAATATTCTGTGTGATAACCAGTTTTCTGCATATTTTCCTAAGTAACATTTTTCTTGGCCAAATTTCAATATATACAGATTGCTTGGAGTTCTTGTTCCTTTTATTATGGTTTTTCCCGTGTCAAGTTCATGAACCATACATTCTTTTGATCGGAAGACAACTTAATTTCCTTGGTCACACATTTGGCTAACACTTAACAAGTTATGCTTTAATTCATTAACATACATGACATTATTGGATTTAACCTTTTATTTTAGAAAAACATAGACTTTACCCTTAATGACAACAAGAGAGTCATTTCCAAAAGTTACATTCTTTTCTTTTTCTAATTCATTGTATGAAATAAGTTTGTCTTTATCACATGTCATGTGTTTTGAACATCCGCTATCAATGTACCATTGATTTTCTTCTCCTTCTGCAAATAAAGCTATGCCACAACTTTCGAATTGTAAGTCCTTCCTTATCCATTCCTTAGAATTTGTGGATATTTGTTCTTTTGGTTGTAGTTTGCTCCTGCATTCAAATTCCTCATGTCCAAAGTTATTGCAAAAATAACATTCAATTTAATTTTGAAGAGGATAAAATTGCTATAAGTATTATTCTTCATTCCTGTCTCATTTCTTTGCTTTCTTTCTTCTCTGGTCATGATGGTTTTGTATGCAACACATTGAGAAACTTTGTGACCAAAATTATGACATGAGAAACATTGTCCATTAAAGAAGAAATGTCTGCTATCATAGAACCTTCTAATGTTGTTTACCTTTTGACTGATGCTTCTGTTATTGTTCATACAAGAATTTTAATAATCATGCTTTACCTGAGAATTATCATTGTTTTTCTACTGAGTGATGAAACTTTGCTGGCTGGATTTAGCTAAATTAGATAGCTTGTAGCTGGGGAATTTTCTGATTGAGAAGATTCACCAATGTATCCAAGACCTATATTCATAAGAGGAGAGCATTTAACCTCGATAATTTCATCTAAGGTTTCAGATCCTTTAGTAAATCTAAGATTTAGAGATTTTACTTTCTCAAGCTCCTTTCTTAGGCTTACTATTTCACATTCTAATTTCTCATTGTGCTTCTCCTTTTCTATGAGTTGGTTCTTTAGAGTATGTATGGCTATTTTATTTTCTTCCAAACATATTTTGAATTGAGTGATTTCTTCAAGAAAATAATTATCTTCTAAAGCATCCATAAAGTTATCTTTAGTCTCACTAGTGTCTTTTTCAAATGCCATGAGCAGTCTAATATATTGATCTGATTCTCCTTCTTCACTATCTGACCGGCCATCACTATCTTCATGAGTATAATAAATTTTTCTATTGTCAAATAGTCTCCTATTACCTTTTTCTATCTCTTATCCCTTGTCATGTTTATCTTTATGAGGAAAATTAGCAATATAATGACCCACTCTTCCACAAGAAAAACATTTGAAAGGAATCTTACCTCTGAACCTTTCAGTGCCAAGTTGAAGTTTCTTTACAAATTTTACCTCATCTTCTTCTGATTCATACCCAGATTCCGTTTGTTCTTATTTTTCCTTTCCTTTTGCAGTAGCTTTGAATGCATATTTTCTGATGTCGTAAGATCCTCTTCTCATTTCAAAAGCAGTTAAGATCCCATGAAGTTTAACAATAGTAAGAGTTTGTAGATCCCGCGTCTCTTCAATAACAGACACTTTTGACTCGAATTTAGGGGTTAGAGATCTTAATAGTTTCTCTAATAAAGTTGTGTCTTTTATGTCTTCACCTAGATTTCTCATACAATTTATGATCTCATCTATATGTAGAAATAAAATAGCAATACTTTCATCATTATGCATTCTGAGATTTTCATATTGAATTCTAAGAGATTGGATTTTAGCAATTTTTACCTTGGCATCGCCTTCATAGCTTAGAATGATTTTATCCCATATATCCTTTGTTGTATCTAACTGCATAACCTTAACAAATTCTGATTCGGTCAGACTTCCCAATAATCATTGACATCTTTTGCATTAGTTTCATAGTTCTTCTTTTCTGCTGGATCTGTGGGAACTGCAGTTGGATATTGGTAACCTCCTTCAACAATTGCCCAAACATCTACTCCAAGAGACCGGAGATATGATCTTGTTCTTTTCTTTGAGAATATAAATTGTTTCCGTTGAAGAGTGGTGGTCTAATAGATGTTGTTCCATCTTGATTGCTCGTAGATAATCCTTCTAGCGATCAAGCTTCTTCAGAAGGACCTGATCTAATGACAATTGCTGGGAAAAATACTGAGAGCGGGGTGGGGGTGAATCAATATTTAAAACTCACACATAATTTTCTTTTCTTAACTAATTTCTATATGTGATTTTAGTTAATAAAACTAGCATATGAACACAACTTTCTTTAAGGAAACTTGTGTATGCCCAGTAAAATTACTATTAAGAGAAATCATCAGAAACTTTACTTAGCCCAGTGCATCATTTATTCATTAGACATTTAGTAAGCAGTAAACATGTGCAGTAAGAATAGAATAAATCTTCACACATAAGCATCACACATGAACACTAGGATTTAATGTGGAAAACCAAGTCGGGAGAAAACCACCGCTGTTGTCGTCTCTATCTTCAATATTTATTATATGAAAAATTTCTTATAATATTGTACTAGTGCAAAATCATACCAGCACACAGGCACCCACTTGCAGAAGGCTAAAACCTTCTCTCTTTCTCTAGCTACTACTGGAAGGGAGCTCCAACCCCCTAATCTCATTTATCAGCCACTCCTTGAAGGGTGATAAAACCCCCTGATCTGATCACCAGCTCCTACTGGAAGGAAGCTTCAACTTTCACACTGAAGCCTAAAACCCTCAGAACCACTGAAAACCACGTTTCATTAATTTTCACACTAGATCCAACAACTTTTACTTCAACACATATTTTAGATCAACAGAAACAATCACCAAGAAAACTTCAAATAGAACAGTGAGATCACTGCACCCAAACCACATAACCAAACCTAGACTTCTGCATCAACTCACATAATCAATTACAAACCTGATCATTCGAAACAAAATTGTATATGCTACTTTACTTACGGAAAACTACGTGTGTATGCGCTTTGTTGTAGAGCAACCTCGATATAGATATTTATATATTGGAATCAAAGTTTTGAATAGAATCAGAACATATCAGAGATATTCAGACACTTTTTTTAGATTTACAGTACCCTTATACAGTTAGTAGCATCCATCATATTCAATCAACCAATCACTGATATTTATACCCAATAAAATAACAGCATAATCAATATTAAATCAACCCAGACATATATGAACACATCATTGACATATAGAAAAAATACAACAAAACTAATTAGACATTTCCTTCAGCATTCTTCAGAAAACCCCAGCTTCCATACACACTTTTTAAGAACAAAACCTGTGTGTATACGGACCTTCATCATGATGAACCTGCGTATAGATCTGTAAATATTACACGACTGCACAACTCTTCATAACTGCAAATTAACTTAGATTAAGCCATTTACTTCATAAATCATGTGCCAAACCACATATCTAAACAACTCATAAACATATCATGCAAATACATAGTCATTTCAGGTCTAGAGAGCTTGATCCATTATTATATTCATGAATGCATCATAATATCAGATCTAACTATTAATTATGGCCCATACCATGCAGACATACTTCATATTGAAGTATTCATTCAATTCTCATACTCATGCCTAGATTTTTGCACTATGATCTTCACTTTATAGTGTGAGGCTTAGCCAATACCATGAGCTAATACCACACAAGTGCCGATGGTATTCTTGGATGTGATCAATTAACTGTTACTGCACTCAATACTGTGGGCTAATACCATGGTAAGGACCACTGTTATCATAAACTTAGTGCGCAAGCACATACGCGAATTTGCTTCTTCTTACCCGCGTGTATACGCCAATTTTCCTTGACCATCTCGCGTATAGATCCTTAAAGATGTACTTAGTTGTAATATCCCAAATTGGGAATGCTCAGCAAGGCAAGCCTGGAAAATGAATTTTTCAGGAATGGATGCTACAAGATTTGAAACCGAGATCTGTATCCCTTAGATCAATGTATCTAAGACCGAAATCCAAGAGGAGGCTCCAAACAAATCACTCTAGGTGGGTTAAACAAATCTCCCACACCTAGTTGTCTTGGAAAAGTGCCCAATGAAGGGACTGCAGCAATGCATGAACATATAATGGAGTAACAACGCTATTTTTATGAGCCAGAATACATGAAGATTTGAATAGCCATCAAATGTATATTATAGAAGCAATTTTATACAAATCCTTGAGGAAAGAGACACTCAAGCAAGACAATGCAAGCCTCAACAACCCATGTACAAGAAAATGAAGAACAGTGCTATATATGTATAAACCCAGGCTATGACTGTGCAGTTTATTATGTAGAACTAATGCAAATGATGTCAATACATGGATATAGAAATGTCATTAGGGGAATTTTGAGGTCTAAAATGGGCCTCCTAAGAAAATAATAAAATAATAGCTAAACCAATAAAATAATTTTTATTAATTTGAAATTCACTTTTTGCACCACAATCCATGTAACCATAGTTAAATTCAATTCAAAAGTTGTACCAAAATAAAATTAATAAAAAAATTGTATTGATGTGACTATAAATACGAATGAGATTTTCAAGAAAAAGTCATTATCATTAAAACTTAATGCATTTTTCCTTTGTACTTAAATAACTTAAAATGAAATATAAATATAATTTTATAAATTCTTAATTATTATATGTTATTAATTAAAATTTATATTATTTAAATTGTATAATAACATGTAATTAATATAATATATAAAAATAATATAATATAATATAATATAATAAATGCATAGGGCTATGCATTGTTTCTTTAAAGAAATATGAAATGATATTAATATATTTTTATTCAAAAAGTGTGAAATGACATTTATTATGAGTACTTTACTTTGACTTTAAAGGTACTTAGAGCACTACCATGGTTAACCATGAGTTTTTATCCACCATTGAGAATGTGACAAGTAAGTACCTTTAACTCAATCAACGTCACCTCAACCATTATGGATGATGTCATCCCCTAAAATGTGATTGGTTCTCATAAAGTGAATTTTGATTTTACATTTTCCTTCGGAGGCCCATTTTAGACCTCAAAATTCCCATAATATGATAGCTCAAAATAGACGGGGGAGCAAGATCTCAACCCCTGGAAACAACAATACAACAATCCTTAGAAGGATTGGCTGAAATATACATAAAATGGAAAAACTGCAGAAATGAAAAAGTTGTAATAGCAGTTCCAAGTGAAAGGCTGATCCTATCACTGAAGATCTCACCCTCCAATCAACACTGCAAACCTCCACTGCAAATGTACCCTATAAATAACGCAGTCACTGAGGGATACTGCGTTGTAGGTGGAATATAATGTGTTGGCCAAGTGACAATATCTAAAATATGATCTGAATCCTTCCTTACTGATCTCCCAAAGGAAAGAAGGATTCCTCCTTTGAAAAACAAGCCAAGGAATGGTGTTGTGGAACCTCCACTCCAACACTCTGGAACACAATGTTATACTTCAGCAGAAATAACGTTGTAGCTGAAGGAGGTGGCTTGGAATTGAGCCTAGATGTGGAGAAATGAAGTGAAATCCCTCAAGAGGCCTCTCAAGAAGGAGAAGGAATCCTAAACAAGAATTCCTTGTGCTAAATAGCACTGCAACTTTGCTAAACAATAGGAGACTGCAAATAGTCTAAATAGACCAAGAAATCAATAATCATAGACATGAATAACAATGGTTGCCTTGCCCTGCTTTCAAACAAATGCAAGCTCCCTCTCCATGGGTCCCACTCATTAGAGTTTCCTCCATCAAGGAAACTTCCCTCCTCTTTCACTGTGCTATTCCATAGGATGATCTCCACCTCCTATCAATGCGCTGTTTGACTTGGTCAAACTTGACCTTGTCTTCATGCAAATTTCCTCTCTCACACATGAGTGTGTGAAATCCAACACCACTGATGATCCCCTTTCATACTAAGAGGGGTTTTATTCCTATTTCTGAAATGTATGGGCCTTCTTACCCATTTATTCATCTCCTAAGTGCAAACAAAAAAAAATAATATTCCATTTAGCTGCATGCTAGAAGTGGAATATTACAGTCCTCCCCTCCCAAATGTTGCTTGTCCTCAAGCAACTGCAAGGATAGGATTGAGAAGTCTCCTCTTATCCCCATGTAGAATCCTCATAAGATAAAATCCTCCAAGGATCAAGATGCTGTCTCATCAATATATCTCCAAGTTGTCCCTCTAACATATGCAAACTAGCTTTTGGTGAGCATCCCTAATAGCTATCACGTAAGAAATAAACATCTATGGAGGCAACAATGGGATATCTATGGGCCTTCTTGAGGCATGAGATTTGACATAAATTTGGATTTACCATCCCCATATGAATCTCCCATCCCCAAGCAATCATCCATACAAAGTGAGTTACCTCCCAACATGGCAACTCATGGAAATATCCTTCCACCTTAAGCTCCGGAAATGAAGGTGGGCTAAAAATCTGAATATGGTAAGCATCATAGCCTACCCCACACTTTCCTCCTCTCCACTTGTGATAAGTGTAGAGTGTGTGTTGAACTTGGGCTGCAATGGTATTGCCCTTAAGTGGAAAAATGAAGAACAACCCTCCAAGGATCTCCCCTCCACCATTGAGGAACAAGATGGCCGAAAACATTTCATCCATGATGAATAGGACATGGTCATCATAGAGTATCCAAATGAGAATTTTTCTGAAGGTTTTACATGATGATTCATGATACAAAAAATTTCTCAAGAGGACACAACGCAGTCTCATCCACTGCAACTTCAGAAAATAACATGGAAAGTAATATACAAAAATCATCACATCTACTAATGAATAGTAAATGGATGAATGTGTCAACAATACATGATCAAACACTTTCCCATGGTTATACAATGGATGGCTACCAAACTCATGGCCCACCCCAAAAGGAAACAAATATGTGGCTGTGGTGGCCATATCTCCTCCCATGCTCCCATTAGAACATGTAGTGCAGAAAATGTGGGAATTCTCTCCCCTCAAGGACACATCCAACTCATGTGTCAATTCCCCAATCATGCTCTCAACAAGAATAGAAACAATATCAGAAAATTAAGTCATGATTAGTACAAAAATTAAGGAGATACTGATGGCTTCGTGTGGTGCTTGAAGATACCAACAATCTCCTAAGTATGTACAATGCAATTTTACCAGCTGTTGCTTCAAAAAATTACAAGGCAAAATATTTCTTGATACATAGTTAATCATGTATGTCATCATATGGAAAATGGTTGGGTACAACAACTGAACATACATGTAATGAGAAAACACTTTCCCAAGGCCACATAAAATATGGCTGCCTCCATCATATAGTTTGGCCCAACATTGAACATGGAGAAATATGAAAAGCTTGCCCTCTTGTGGAGAAACACACTGTATAATAATGGTAAGAGTATGTAAATCAATAAATGAAAAAAAAATTTCTTACCATATTCCAGAAGTAAGATGATACATGGATCCATGAATGAGTCCTCCATAATGATTTGACATGCTTCTATGAAGAGGAATGAACCATGTGCTGCCTGAAGATCCTTCTTCTCATGCTTGCGAGCCCAAGTCAAGAAGAACATATCGTAGTAATAGATGTCTCCATCCACTACCCCATCATTCTCACCTCCTCCTTGTTTACCAAGTGCATACAATGTGAAGTGATCCTGGGGACACTCCATCCATAAGTCCCTGCTCCAAAGTGACAGCGCTGTGAGCTCATGTAAATAGGCTCCTGTTAATACAAACCTCTGTTCTTTGACATGCTCCTTGTCAAAGACTCCTCTAGTAATGTTGCTGCAAATATGGAATACCTTCCAAGATGGAAGTGCTTCCTGATCATATAAAGTCAAAGAGTAGCCCCTTTGCACCATGATAGTGCTTTCTTCTACTCCTACAACATCACACAACATGTGAGAGCAAATTTTCCCTTGCTCTCTCAAGTACAACGCAAGCAACCAAAGTGCTTGCTGCCTCCTTATGCTCCCATCATACAACTCATGTAATGAAGACACAATGAATGATATGAATGTCACATCAACACCATGCATCCATACTCCTTGCTACCCAATGATGCAAGCATCCTGCCACCTTTTCTCCATCCCCATCCCTTTAAGAAGAGGATATGCCAAGTGATGGAAAAACTCCTTCAAGAGGATCCAGCACAGCCAAGCCTCTTGATTCCCAATGTCATATAATTGCAAGTATCTTTCCAGATTCTTGCTCATCAACCACATCCACTCAATCACTTGTGGATGTATCCTCCTTTCCTTTCCCTTGGTACTCCTTTCATAAGGGCTACCCTTCTCCCAAACCAAATCTCTCCCTTTGCATTTCATGAAAGTTTGAAATGCAGCTCTTTGGAGCCTCCTAGAGAAGATCTCTTACCCATGACTATGTTGAATCCACAAGGATCCAAATATGATGAAGATAACATCTCCTCTCCACCATTGTTTGAAAGTGCTGTTAATATCTCCAATGATGTAGTGGCTATCTCATACTCCAACTCAAGGATGGTTTCATAGTTTTTCATAGGAGTGTCATGGTTTGTTTCATCCTCCAAAAGTTCACACTCAAACCTCAAGGGATGTGTGCAACTTGACAGAGATGTATGAGGATGATGGTTTATCTCCTCCTTGAACCATTTGCACAGCGCAATGCAATCATGTTTCTCTAGATCAGAAATGTGTGTTGATTCTTGGTCATTAATAAATGAATTTCCACAATCCTCTAAATGATTTGCTGAAATAAAAGGTGGAACTTCAATCATACCTTGGTGGAATTTGGGATCTTCTTGTATGGTTGCAATAGTTTTCTCCTCTAATGCAATGGCTGCCTCATTTGTAGATGTAGAAGGTTTCTCTTCCAAGGCCGTGACAACGTTAGTACAAGTCTCCTCCCATGATGGTGTGAGTTCTTTCTCCTTTTTTCTTTCTCCATTAAAGGTTTTGATCAACTTTTGAGTGAATTCTGCAAAAGTTTTCACCCTTGTATGGCTCAAGTGGCTGAACCACTAGACATTGGCTCCACCCTCCAAGTGCAGCGCTGCAACTTCTACTGCCTCCATTTCTACCACTATATGTAGTAGGAATAATTCCTCAAGCTTCCTTTCCCAAGCTCTTACTGTAGCTGACCCATCAAATGTAGACAATAAGAATCTATTGCCTTTTATCTCCCTTTTGCTACAGGGCCTCCTCTCCTCCTACTGCTGAATAAACTGTGGGAGGGATATAGTCTCCTTGAAGGCTCTAGAGTGAGATTTGTATTCACCCAGGTATTGAATTAGAACCTGATGATCCAAGTATCTTCCATGAGTCTTCTTCTTCTTCATGAGAATAGGAAGTGCATGGTCCTTCCTCTTCTTTTTTCTCCTCCTCTTTGGAGAGGCTCTTCTTAGTTCTAAAAATTGATGAGAGTAATATCATATTCTTCATCATTCTAATCTTATTCTATCTTCTTTGGCTGAAACTCACAGGCTGAGCCAAGAAAGATGCTCTGATACCAATGTAATATCCCAAATTGGGAATGCTCAGCAAGGCATGCCTGAAAAATGAATTTTTCAGGAATGGTTGCTACAGGATTTGAAACCAAGACCTGGATCCCTTAGATAAATGTATCTAAGATGGAAATCCAAAAGGAGGCTCCAAAAAAATCACTCTAGGTGGGTTAAACAAATCTCCCACACCTAGTTGTCTTGTAAAAGTGCCCAATGAAGGGACTGCAACAATGCATGAACATATAATGGAGTAACAATGTTATTTTTATGAGCTAGAATACATGAATATATGAATATTCATCAAATGTATATTATAGCAGAAATTTTATACAAATCCTTGAGGAAAGAGACACTCAAGCAAGGCAATGCAAGCCTCAACAACCCATGTACAAGAAAATGAAGAACACTGCTATATATGTATAAACCCAGGCTATGACTGCACAGTATATTATGGAGAACTACTGTGAATGATGTCAATAAATGGATATAGAAATATATAGCTCAAAATAGATGGGGAAGCAAGATCTCAACCCCTGGAAACAACAATACAACAATCCTTAGAAGGATTGGCTGAAATATACATAAAATGGAAAAACTGCAGAAATGCCAGAGTTGCAGTAGCAACTGCAACTCAAGAACTGGAACTGGATGGAGATGGCTAAATATGATGCACAATATGAATATACCTCCTCCAATGGATCTTCCAAGTGAAAGGGTGATCCTATCACTGAAGATCTCACCCTCCAATCAACACTGCAAACCCTCACTGCAAATGTACTATGGAAATAATGCAGTCACTGAGGGATACTACACTGTAGGTGGAATATAATGTGTTGGCCAAGTGCCAAGATCTGAAATATGCTCTGAATCCTTCCTTACTGATCTCCCAAAGTAAATAAGGCTTCCTCCTCTGAAAAACAAGCCAAGGAATGGTGTTGTGGAACCTCCACTGCAACACCCTGCAACACAACATTATACTTCAGTAGAAATAATGCTGTAGCTGAAGGAGGTGGCTTGGCCTTGAGCCTAGATGTGGAGAAATGAAGTGCGATCCCTCAAGAGGCCTCTCAAGAAGGAGAAGTAATCCTAAACAGGAATTCCTTGTGCTAAACAACACTGCAACTCTGCTAAACAACAGGAGACTGCAAATAGTCTAAACATACCAAGAAATCAATAATCATAGACATGAATAAAAATGGATGCCTTGCCATCATTTTAAACAAATGAAAGCTCCCTCTCCATGGGTCCCACTCATTAGGGTTTCCTCCATCAAGGAAACTTCCCTCCTCTTTCACTGCGTTGTCCCACAAGATGATCTCCACCTCCTATCACTCGCTGTTTGACTCGGTCAAACTTGACCTTGTCTTCATGCAAATGTCCTCTTTCACACATGAGGGTGTGAAATCCAACTCCACTGATGACCCCCTTTCATACTAAGAGGGATTTTATTCCTATTTCTGAAATGTATGGGCCTTCTTACCCATTTATTCATCTCCTAAGTGCAAACAACAAAAATTAATATTCCATTTAGCTGCATGCTAGAAGTGGAATATTACATTAGTCACCTTCTGATTCTGACCTGAACAACTTCTGACCCATCACTCTAACCTTCTGTTCCATCACTATGCCATATCTAAGCTTTATCCTGAACCAATATATTAGTCTTTTACAAGAGCGTTGCCATCAAGGAAAAAATGTGCAATCATAACGCCAATAGAGAAAATAGTCAATTTTGTTGTTTTTGTATAGTTTACTTCCATTCTAAATTCATGTTACATAAGACATTAAGATGACCAAAATATATCCTCCTCGGCATAATTATCATACAAATGGTGTATATCCTCATCTGATGGGATTGTATAGTTGAAAATTTGGGATATGGCAGATCGCTATGCTCATACCTGTGTAATCAAGCAACACAAATGCATTAATGGTATCATCTGAAAAATAAACAAGTGGGAACATAACTTTAAAAAAAATACAAACAATTTTAGAAAAAATCACAAGAGTTTTGAAGGTGTGAGAGTATCATTTTTTCATGTCAATCACTATAAAAAATTACAATAATAAAAGGAACAAAATATATTAAAAGTTTGGGATAACAACAACGTATATGTGATTTTGAAATGAGGTGAAATTGCAGTTTGGAATTTTTTCGGTGTGATCTTAAGTGGCTTTATAAATACGCATGGAGGAGTCTTTGTATGATTTCCATTTCATATATTTAGAACATATTTGAGGATTTTCACATATATATTTTTTTGGGGATTCAAGACTTCCTTATTGTGATCAAAATTATTGCATAAAGGAAAGAACAAAACATATCTGATTCTTCAACGTGGATTAGATCCTATGATTTAATTCTACGTCACAATTTGTCTCATGAACATGCAAACATTGTGAAATATTGCAATTCACCATAAGAAAATGTGACAACAACTTGAATGATTCCCATCACACTTCTACGTGGGAAAATGTAATGTGTAATTAGAATTTCATAGTTACCTTATTGAAATGGAATGAACTAAAGTTTAGACCTGGCGACATCCTTCCATCGTGATTTCACATGGATCTGTTGCAAAAAAATTATTTTGTAGAAAATCCTTGAAACGTTGAAACTGCTAATGAGAGAAAATTGATCATAAAAGACACAAGATTTCTCTACCAAAAATTTGTAGGAAGGAAAAAAACGAATAGAAACAAAATCACATATATCAATCATGTACAAAAATGTATCTAGGGAACCCAACTAGGAAAAAACCCTCTTTCTTGTATTATCAACTGAGCAATTTGATCTATTACATAGAATCTTCTTCAATCCCGAAGCTCCCTGCAATACTGATCAACTCTCTACAAGACTTTCCCAACACTTAGGGAAATAAGGCTTGCCAGGAGATCTGATTTCCTAGCAGAATTATGCCCCTAAGAAATAGGAATTTATCCTATTTCCTTACACAATTCCTAAGAGCATTTCTCCACTTGATTCTCAAGCTCTACACAAAAAAACATATGTACCATAATAAATACAATTAGTGGATTTATTCAATATTAATAGGCAATTCTAATTGTATGACCTACTAGGGATAATTTTAACAGTTGTAACTAGTAAACTGAGAGTAATTTGAGTTAATATAAATTCAACT
The DNA here is from genome assembly GCA_034641835.2 of Pinus albicaulis. NCBI lineage: Eukaryota > Viridiplantae > Streptophyta > Pinopsida > Pinales > Pinaceae > Pinus > Pinus albicaulis. Next base: position 965,141,500 of record CM076577.1, read on the forward strand.
ACTCAACTAAACTCAAATATTTCTCTATTATAGAACTACACATTAGTTGACTAATAGACACTAGAGTTAACTCCACTAAATACTTAATTTTAGCCATCAACTAGTCCACAACTCACTGAAAGACATCTAACTCAAATTAACTAACAATAACTCAATGAGAGGCCACATCACACATGTTAAATAATAACTAACTCAAGCATCTATGAGATTAAATTTGAATTGGCATCATTGACTAAGGCACAAGTAAAAGAATCCATTCATTTCTACATTTACAACACCCCCTCTTAGCGAGGAAAGGCTTCTTGGAAGAACCTCATCCACTTGGATTTCTCTTCAACTCTGCTAAGTTCTCTACTACTACAATTTCTACCTATGAACTAGAAATGTCCATGTACCCTATGTATCTCGGTGTCTGCTTCTTGGTGTTTGGAGACTCAACTCTCTTTTGAGCTCCCTTAACCAAATATTGTTCCCACTTGGCTCGAAATTTCCCTATATTGGAAGTCTCTAATTGAGTGTTTGCCTCTACTCACCCAGGGCTATGGTCCTCATCATCATTTTGCTGGTCAAACAAACTTCCAATTAACTTGGAATTAAATTGGGATACTGGTTAAGGCTCCATCTTCATATCTCTATCCCGATCTTGATCAACCACCACATATCTACATTTTGAACTATTTTCCTTGTTTCTCAAGGTTTCACATGCATCAAACTCTAATTTGTAGAGGTTCTTGATCCTGATCCCAATCTACTTGACTTGTCTTGAAGAAAAATTCTTGAGGTAGGCCTCCCCTTTGCTGAATACAACATCATACCATTTGTCTTCAATGGTCGCTAATGAGACAAGGTTTTTCTGCAATCCTGGGACATACATCACATCCTTGAGATGGGGAAGGGAACCAAACTCTGCCTTAAATCTCACTATATCAACTCCTTTGGTCATGTAGTCATCATCATCACAAAACTCGATTTGGAATTGTGTGTCTTTCTCCTCCAAATTTCTAAAGAGATATTTGTTCCCTGTCATATGGAATGAAGCCCCTGAATTAATCTACCACACATCACATCGTATTGAGCTTGCAATGAAATATATCAAGGATAAATCCAATTCGAATTGATAAGAGAGTGCTTCTACTCCTACTTCTGCTACAACATGCTTGCTAGATTTCTTATTTGGACATTTTGTAGCATAATGTCCAAAATCATGAAAATGAAAACACTTGATCTCGCTAGGATCCTTATTTTCCTTTCCTCCATTCTGACTAGACTCATTTTTTTCCTTAGGCCCTATCACCCTTGGATTTATTCCCTTTGTTAGCTAAAGAAAATTTCTCCTCATCTTCTATCCCATATGACACTGCATCCCTTGTGTTCTTCCTTATCTCTTCTTGCACAAGTTCTGACCATAGTCTCTCCCAATCATGGAGCTTATCTCTGTCATTCACCATATCTTGGAAACTATGCCAAGATTCGTGAAGCCCAAGAAGAGAAAGGCTCATAAGCTCTGATGATGTAACTGTCTCTCCAACACCTCCAAGTTCATCCCTCACTTGAAAAAACTTGGATAGATATGTAATAATGTGATCATCCTTTCCCATTTGAATGCTCCTCAATTTGTTCTTAAAAGAAACAGAATCATTATTTCTTTCAAATAGATCAGTAAGTACCTTCCACATCTGGAATGTATTTTTCTTCCCATGCAAACTTGGAACAATATGTTGAAAATGGCAACAAGAAATAGTGAAGGAGGCCTCCTGAAACATCTTTCATGATCCTAGTTGGAAAGTGATCACCTAAACTAGGTGGGGACCACACATGTGATTTTTTGTCGAAAAGTCTATTTTTAGACTATGTCTATTTTTAGACATATGGAGCATATTCTATAAGTTGCGGGATGCTATTTATGGATGGTTGGTCAAGTTGGAAAAATAGATGGATTTCTATTTTTAGACATATTGGGCGGAATCTATTTTTGGATTGCCAGTCTAAAAATAGATATGTCGAATATTATTAGCTCTTAATAATATTTGGACTATAAACATTATCTTATTCTCTTGGAGCACTTCAGTTAAGTGCACAGATGTGGCACAAGAGCTGACAGAAGGAATTACGCTATTCCTAAGGATTAAGTGAAGCTATTGCATGATGACTTCAGTTAGAACTCATGTGACAGAGTTTGGTGGAGTTGATTGAGGAAGTTAGTGGAGTTGTATTCAGTTTAACTAATCTAAACATAGTTGAGCTTTTTGTATCTAAGTTAACTAATAGATACAATTAGTGAGAGTGGTGTGAATTAATTATTAATTAATTCACTAATTATAAACTCATAAATCAACTAAAGAATACATCAGTTAACTTCAGTGCATGGACAGTTTCAGTGGAGACCAGTGCGGAAATAGGTGAAAGAGCAGGTTAACTATCGGTTGTGACTATACTATTGCTATTTGCAACACACAGATGGGTGGAGTAACCCATGAGGATTACGCAGTTCAGGCTGGGTGGTTTATCTATATAAAGAGGCCATCCCATAGCTTGAAAAAGGCAATTCAGGTTGGCTATCAAGTGGCTAAAGGTTGGAGCATGAGTTTTGCTAGATCTAGCTTGATAGTGTGTAGCAAGGGAGGTAGTGCATGAGAGCTTGCAAAGAGCTTTGTGCTATGATTGTTACATGATCTCCATGACATGTATAATATACAGATAGTTGGGGGTTTTCAGCTTTAAGCTTTCCCATGAAATACTGTGTTCATATGTGTGAAATTTTATGGCTTTAATGTGTGCATGCAATTGATTTTATTTCCGCATGTGATGATCAATGGTAGAAGAGATTCTGTATTATGCATGAAGCTAAAATAGTGTGTGATCAAGAGAATCTCGGTGGATAACATATCAATTATTCAAATTTCTACATGGTATCAGAGCTAAATTAATCGTCGAGATCTATTACGGTGATTGTTTATTATTTCCTCGGACAGAGCCTGCATGCGAGCCAGGTAGCCTCCGGAATATTCATCCTTCTTTGTAAGGTGAAAGATCTGGTGAATGCCCATGCAGTCAATCTCTGGTTTGGAAATAATTAGCTCTCAAGTGTAGATCGGAAGCGACTGAGTTATCGGCTGGTGGTGAAATTCGAGTTTGCAGATTTGTGTTCTTGGTGCCGCGGTGAAAATGTCTTTCATCGGTTTGCGACTAGAATATGCCTTGGAAGGCAGTTCGAATTATGTTGCATGGAAGGACCGCATGGAGGCTGTATTAGATGATCATGGGCTGTTGGAATTAGTGGAGAAAGAGATTCCAAAGCCTACTTCTAATGATGCTGATGTTGTGGAAGCATGGCGAAAGAAACAAGCAAAATGTCGAAGGATCCTGTTGGAGGGTGTAAAGGATCACATTGTATCCAGTTTACACGGGAAGGCCTCTCCATATTTGATGTGGAAAGCCTTGATGGATTTGTACCAAAGCAAGAGCGATCAGAGGAAGTTGGCGCTCAAAGATAGACTCAGGAACATCAAGTGTGAGAAGGGGGAAAGTATGCCGAAGTACCTCACGAGGTTCACCCAATGTCGGGATGAGCTGGGAAGTGTTGGTGTGATGGTGGTGGATGAGGATCTGGTGAGTTTGGCACTTCTTGGTTTGCCGAAGAGTTGGCATGCATATCAAGATAGTGTCAATGGTCGGGAAAAGTTGCCGGGATGGGAAAGACTGTGGTCTGATCTCGTGCAAGAGGAGATCCGGCGAAATACCAGAGATGGTTCTTCGTCAAAGGGAGCTGATGAAGAAGACTGCGCTTTGGCTGCCAAAGCAAGGAAGGGGAAGGGGAAGGAGAAGGCTTCTCAATCCGGTGCGGATGGTAAAGAGCGTGACATGTCCAAAGTGATGTGTTTTCACTGTCACGATCATGGACATTACGCCACGAATTGCCCCAAGAAGAAGAAGAACAAGCAGGCTGCTGGATCTGCAGCTGGTGAGGCTCTTGCCTCGCAATTTGAGTTGGACTTCTCATTGATCGCATGCATGTTGTCTAGTGCATTGGGATCGGGGTGGTATATTGATAGTGGCGCTTCCTTTCACATGACGGGAGATGCAAATCTTTTCGGTGACTTGGTGGAGAAAGGTCTCCAGATGCATGTTGAGTTGGGCGACGGTGGACGATACAATGCGACCGGCATTGGTACCATAACCTTTCAGAGGGAGTCAGGTAAACTCATTCTTTTACAAGATTTATTGCATGTACCAGGTCTAACAAAGAATTTGATCTCAGTTGCAATGTTAGAGGATAAAGGGTATGAAGTTGTCTTCAGAGAAGGAAAAGTTTTCCTTCGGCACAAGGAAACGGGACAAGTCAAGAAGGTTGGGATTCGAGCAAAGAATCTCTACAGATTTGATGTAGATGGGATTTCTACGGAGCTTCCTACTGTTGGGAAGCGGGAGAAAGACATGCAACTGAAGCTTGAGAGGGAGCAAGTTTTGCATGCAGGTGAAAGTGAACCTCGGTGTGTGGAGCAGCCACAAGAGGATCATGGAGTGGAAGAGACCACTCATGCAGAGAAATTTCGTGCCAGACGGGCAGAGGGTGCATGCAGCTATACCACCAGGTGTGAGGTGGGGCGACATGCATGATTAATCCCATGAGGAGATTTCTGGGCAGATTCATGAGATGGTGTGGATCTCATAGATTGAACCTGGCTACGAGGTGCCCACAGCGCAGCAGTAGCAAGATCAGTTGGAGTGATGCAGGCAGATCAAAGTGACAGTGTCGAATACTGGAGCGCGGATCAGAGTTGACAGCAAGTGCAAGAGTGCATGGGTGCAAAGAGTTCAACAGCGCAGTGGTTCCTGATGACATGTGCAGTTGGCCAAGCAGAAGTCGAAGACTTTGATGATAGATGCTAGATGCATCAGACTGATCGAGTTGTTTGGAGCCTATTCAGTTTCAGAGAAGTTGCAGAGCAGATGCATGGAGTTGCATGGTGCATGCATGAGTTTGCATGGCACATGCAAAGGGTGCATGGCGAATGCATGGATTTGCATGTCACATGCATGGAGTTGCATGGCGCTTGTGAAGGTTGTAGGACGAATGCATGGATTTGCATGTCGCATGCAAAGACAATCCTTTCTTGTTGAGAGGGAGTGTTGAAAATGGCAACAAGAAACAGTGAAGGAGGCCTCCTTAAACATCTTTCCTGATCCTAGTTGGAAAGTGATCACCTAAACTAGGTGGGGACCACACATGTGATTTTTGTCGAAAAGTCTATTTTTAGACTATGTCTATTTTTAGACATATGGATCATGGACCGGGAGCTGCAGTATGCTATTCTTGGAGGATTGGTCATGTTGGGAAAAATAGATGGATTTCTATTTTTAGACATATTGGGCGGAATCTATTTTTAGATTGCCAGTCTAAAAATAAATATGTCGAATATTATTAGCTCTTAATAATATTTGGACTCTAAACATTCTCTTATTCCTTTTGAAGCACTTAGGTTTGTGCCTGGATGTGGCACATGCGGTATTGAAGAAATACGGCTTTCCTAGGGTTTAGGTAAAACTAGCCCATGATGACCAGTTAGAACTCATGTGACAGAGTTTGGTGGAGTTGATTGAGGAAGTTAGTGGAGTTGTATTCAGTTTAACTAATCTAAACATAGTTGAGCTATTTGTATTCAGTTTAACTGATTGATACAATTGGTGAGAGTGGTGTGAATTAATTATTAATTAATTCACTAATTATAAACTCATTAATCAACTAAAGAATGCATCAGTTAACTTCAGTGCATGGACAGTTTCAGTGGAGACCAGTGCAGAAATAGGTGAAAGAGCAGGTTAACTATCGGTTGTGACTATACTATTGCTATTTGCAACACACAGATAGGTGGAGTAATCAATGAGGATTGCGCAGTTCAATCCAGGTGGTTTATCTATATAAAGAGACCATCCCATAGCATTGAAACATGCAATTTAGGTTGGCTATCAAGTGGCTAAAGGTTGGAGCATGAGTTTTGCTAGATCTAGCTTGATAGTGTGTAGCATGGGAGGTAGTGCATGAGAGCTTGCAAAGAGCTTTGTACTATGATTGTTACATGATCTCCATGACATGTATAATATACAGATAGTTGGGGGTTTTCAGCTTTAAGCTTTCCCATGAAATAATGTGTTCATATGTGTGAATTTTTATGGCTTTAATGTGTGCATGCAATTGATTTTATTTCCGCATGTGATGATCAATGGTAGAAGAGATTCTGTATTATGCATGAAGCTAAAATAGTGTGTGATCAAGAGAATCTCGGTGGATAACATATCAGTTATTCAAATTTCTACACAATATAATCTCTAACTCCTTTCAGGATAATCCTCCTAGTTTTGGCAGTGTCCTTCCTCCATTGAGTCAGTTGTTTTGCATCTAATGCAGGAAGTTTATGAATATCAATAATTATGTATTCCAAAACTCCATGATCATATAACACAATCTCCATAATTTTCTTCCATGCATTGAAATTTGAAGTCCCTTCTAGGGCATGCTCTGTTCTCAAACCATAGACTGACATGATTCCTGCACTTATAAAATTCCTGCACCAACTAATATTTTCTTCAACACACTTTGAATATGATCAATGAACTTGGTATCTATATTTTTTTTGGCTCTAATACCATGTAGAAAATCCTTGAAATCTTGAAACTAATAATGAGATAAAATTGATCACGAAATACACAAGATTTCTCTACCAAAAATTTGTGAAAAGAAAACAATGAATAGAAGCACAATCACACATAGATCAATCACATATAGAAATTTATCTAGGGAACCCAACTAGGAAAAACCCCATTTTATTTTATTATCAACTGAGAAATATAATCTATTACATAAAATATTCTACAAGCCTGAAGCTCCATGCAATATTGATCAACTCTCTATAAGACTTTCCCAACCCTTAGGAAAATAAGGCATGTTGGGAGCTCCTATTTCCTAGTGCAATTTCCCCCCTAAAAAAATGAAATTTCTCCTTTTTTCTTGTGCAATTCCCACGATAATTTCTTTGCTTTCTTCTCAAGTTATGCATACAAAAACTTGTGTACCATAATAAATACAATTTGTGGTTTCATTCAATCTCAATAGTAAATTTGAATGGCATGACCTAGTAGGGCTAATTTTAGTAGCTACAATTATTTAAATAAGAGTAAGTTGAGTTAACAAAAATTCAACTACTAAACTAAATTCAAATCTATCTATATTCTAGAACTAGAGACCAGTTAACTAATAGACATTATAGTTAGATCGCTTAGATAGCTAATTTTATCCATCAACTAGTCCACAACTCACTGAAAGCCATCTAACTCGAATTAACTGGCAATAATCCAATGATAAACCACATCACACATGTTAACTGACAAATAAATAAATCATCTATCAGCTTGAATTCAAATTGGCATCTTTGACTAAGGCACAAGTCAAAGAAATGATTGCCTACTACATTTTCAATATTTTTGTTTTTGTTTTTTGTTTTGTTTTGGTGCTTGTGGACATAATCCCACATGCGTTGTGTGAAAGGAATAAGGAGAATTGATATATGTAGCAAGTTTTAATATGTATCGAGAAACAATAAGAGAGCCTTATCTATTGGTCAACGGTTATATTGTGTTTTTGAGTCTTGAGACTTGGTGTGATGCTAGGATTAGGTCAATGCTCTACGGGCTCGAGGTTCATGGTTTAATAACATAGTTTTTTAATGAGTTCTAAGTGGAGTATTCAAAAATCATGAGAAATTGGTCAGTTACAACCACCTCTCATGGAAATGGTCATAGATAAATGACTTACTTAACGCAGTTGAATCCCAAAAATGATATTTAACATAGTTTTTTTTAATGTTTTTACAAAAATAATTTATATTTAAAACTTTTATAAAATATTATTAATACAATATATAATAATATTATATATAAATTCACATCAAAAAATATTATTATAAAGTTTTTCATATATATATATATATATAGATTCAAATTCATATAAATAATTTATATATTACATTAACAATATATGTTAAATTTAAGATGGTTTATATATTATTTACAACTACTTTATATATAATTTGTTTTTATTTGAAAACTAATGTTCCACCCCTTTTTCAATACAATTTTCAAGCCAAGTAGAGGAGAAAAAAAACCACTGAGACACAATGTGAAATGCGAGGTGATGTGGCAACCTAAGGTGTCATATCACCTTCTTGTGACAACGAGGATGGTATCTTCATGAACGCGAAATAGTGACCTCGCAAAGAACCAAAGAGAACAAGGATATTAGAAAACAATCAAAAGGACCTAATTCCACCTAAGAATAATATTAATAAAATTCAATGAAGGGCCCCCACAAATTTTTAAAATAGGTAGAGGGGTTTGTCCATAATAACTGATGATTTACGAAGAGGAAACAATTATCTCTAGTTTTGAAAATGATGGGTTTAAATTTATCAAAAGAATGAAATGATGAATTCCATCAAATCTTCAAACATTAAAATATTTCCCATGGGTCCCACACTAATAGATAAAGGAATATAGGTTCAGAAAAGATAATTACTTGACACAAACTTAAGTCTAAAACCATGAATCCTAGTTAATTTAGAGAAATATTTCATTTTAAATTTACCTCATGTGAGTGACATAAGAGATATAGATAGGAATTTTAGCGAAGGTATACATCCATCAATATAAATAGTCTCTCTTACCCAACATCACTTCACCGTCAACGAGCTTGTTTAGTACCTCAGTGAAGTTGTCTTAGTACCACACAAGCATAGCCCAAGGGGACTTCATTCAATGAAATTTCGACCTATCACATGTCTTCATGGCATATTAAATAATACCCTTAATTTGACTACATATTGGAAAATACCCATAAAAATCACATTATTTAACCCCCTACCAATACAAAACCAATAGATCTTTCCAATTAAAAAAACCCCTACTTCCACTAGATATTGTAGGTATCCATTTTTTCATTAACATTTTATATACCCCTTTATATTTTTTCATTAAATTTGTGCTCCATTTTTTATACCTACCAATATAAAAACCCTTTACCCCATATATATCCTCTAATATATTATTCCTATTTTCCTCAATATATATCCCCCATTATGAACCCACATGGTATGATATTCCTCCCTAGTGAAGCCCTCGTGGAATATCCCTACTGCTAGTATATTTTTTTAAACAACGTAAACTTTGAAATGGGAACTCTATCCATAAAAACCCCAAAAAACATGAAAAACAACCCAAAAACGAAAAGTGTGTATTCCATAACGAGGTTTTATTTTTTTTTAGTGTTAATTTGAAACATTTAAAAAAAATGGCAGTAAAACCAATTTTCATGGGCCAAATAAATGGAAAAAACACACAATGGTTGGTGCTAGAATGCCATTTTTATTTTCTGGGTACAATTTCAACATATTTTTAGTAATGACGTTAAATATAAAATAATGAGATTTTAAACACATTAAAATTCTAATAATTTTTATACATGTCATTTAACATATAATATCATGACACTAACAATCCCTAAAACTCTATTGTTTTCAACCATAATGTTAAAGACAAAATATATTTCACAATTTTTCACCCATAGAATTAAAAAATATTAACTTTTTAACATATTTCAACCATGATATTATGAAAAAATTATATGACTAAAATAACCCAATGAAACATAAATTATTTCTCCAAGTTATTGTTGCATTGTCAATATTTTAGAAAATTGAATTCATCATAATAAAAAAATATAATCCAAAAAAAATAAAAATGACTCATAACTTCATGGAAGATCATAGGGAAGTTAAAATATCATTTTCATTGCTCAATTCAAACATAATTTATATCAATTGTCTTACACAATTGTTCAAAATCATTGATATTTTCTTGCACACCATCAAAATTCACATCTTCAAATGAATGACTCGATGCAGATGAAGACGTTTCATATTCTTCTCTTTCATCAACTAGTGCCCCATCTAAGTCAACATGCATGCCCACCACTTGAGGTTTCAAAATTCTTGTAGATCTACAACTAGGTTCAGCAGACTGCGATCTCAACACTGTTTCCTGTGGTAGCAACCTCTTAAGAATCTCCATCGTCATGGAGCAAAGAGTTCCTCTCTTTGTTAAATTGAAGTCATAAACAAGTATGTCCAATTCAATTTTAAGAGGTCTGTGCAGCGACGATTTATATTTGTACCCTTTAATTTCTCTTTCCACCAATTTTTTTATCAACTACCATCTCTAGCTTGTACACACCATTGAATGGGTGTGTGTTTATGGCATACCAATGTACTTCAACACCTATAACATCCTCATTTTTTTGTAATAACCTTTATAACCTTCGCAACCCAGAATGGATAGCCATGTGGATCTTCATGTGTTAAGACTGTGATCATGAAACCCTCATTAATATCATGTACTGAACCTCTATAAAGGTATTCCATGGCTTCACGTTGTGCACGAGATCTTCTAGAACCAATACACATTTATCTTTCCTCCACCTGTGTAGAATTAATAATATCATGTGAATGTTGTTGTTCAATAATGTTTGTTTCCTCCTATTCATTTGACACATTTTGTGGCCAAATAAATGGAGTCTTCAAAAGAATATATTCATTTGCTGGTCTTGAAAGGATATCACTCTGATCATTGAAAAAGGACTCCTACCAAACTGAATCAGCAACATCAAAGTACTCATATGTATATCTAATGGTTTTTTTAATTTCTTCCAGGCATTCAGAATAATCTATATCTCTCTTTTGCCTTCGTGTATTATGAACTTCACCAACTAATTGTAATAACGATATATTTGATGAAAATATTGGATGATCTGGAATGAACTTCAAAAATTCCGAATCTGATGATGGCACCCATTCTGTAGTTGTTGAATGCTTCTTTCCTCATATAAGTGTTTTCCCATCAATTTTTTTGATACGAAATTGATGTTGGAAGCTCACGTCATTAAGTTGTTCAATGCATTTCTCATCACCATGTGATCTGAGAATAAACCTTCGCATGTCAATAGTTTCTTCTAACACATGAAAAATAGACTCTGGAATATATGATTTCTTAATGCATTCAATTAATGATGGCAAGCTCCCAAAATTCTTCCTCCTCAATGTTACTGAAAAACGAATGAACATTTGATCAATATGGTCGTGAGTGTGCCCAACAAGAAGGAAACCAACCTTTACCTTATGAAAAATTCTCAATTAAATAAGCATGTTTAGATATCCAAAAACAATTTGATTTTTGTTTTCACGACAAGTGTTGTCTAATTGTAGATACAAAATTTCCGCAATATTACCACCCCAATGAGAAAGAACATCATGAATTATGGTTATTGTCATATTTCCATCATTATGAATATTTGGAGTTGTGAAGTAAACTCTTGGTGACATTTTCCCATTGAAGACCATACAATCGACCAAGTGAAACTGGATAAAATTTTCCTCTTGCAAATTTTTGGGTGTGCGAAAAAAATGTGGTAGAAGTGTTTTCTTCTATTCCATACCATCAATTATCAAACCCAAATATTTATTTGGATTATCATAACACTTCTTTCAATGCTTGTACAACTTTTTCCTTTCACTTGTTTGTTGTTCATGATGCTATCGAAGGGCTTTAACAATGGAATCTACACATAACATAAAATAAACATATTTACATTTTCATAGTTGATCACTATACAATTTAAAATAATAATGTTATGAATGTTTATCTCTTTCTGCTCCTTGAAATTTATTCCTTTTTTATTTTAGAGAAGCACATGTACTGCAAACCCCCATCCTTGTCTTCTTAGGAATATGAACCTTGTTGAATTATCTCCTCCATATCTGCACTAAATATTGATATGTAATAAAATGACCATTTCCTTCAACCCCTTCTGCATATTCCTTGTATACGTTGTAGATTTCTCATCTTGAGAAATTATCTGGAATATGTATTGTATGATGTTGCCACAACAGCAAAACCCAGATTCTCCATATAAAAATACATGTCACATTCATTACCCAAAATAATCCCCAACTTGGGACAAACTCTAATGTGGAAGCTTTTTATTTAATCTTCAAATAAGGTTTCTTCACTTTTAATCCATGGTTATAAAACCCACCAATACAAACTTCATATTCGGAAGTTGTGTTCTTTTCATACCCTATGGTTATAAACCATATGTCGAAACCCACTTTATGGACAATTCGAATCAACATAAGATATTGGTTAAATACCCAATTTCACCTGTCATATAGTTGAGTCCACTCTTAAGTTTTCCTTTGATTTAAAATATCGACTTTAGTTAAAAACCAAATAGTAGAATTTATGTAATTCGGAATTACATTCCTTGCTCATGCACTATGGTTTAAAAACCCAAAACACCACATAATATCATATCCGCTTATCATTCAGTTCTATGGGTTAAACTTCAAATAAACCACAGAAATGTTTATGACCCACACTTTCATTTCAACGTACATTTACATTGACGACCAGACACGTCAGATCATTTATTTCGCGTTCTAATTTTCACCTTCAAACAACCTTTCGTCATCGGACGATCGTCGCACTCCATCTCCCAATCCGACGACAATCACACTACAAATATGCATGAATTTTAATATACTTTTTCCACTATCGGGTCCACACTTTAATAACCTCCGCGCAACTTCTGACGCAATCACCGTTGGATCACCGACACACACGATCGGACGACCATCGTGTAGAAATAGCTTCTGAACTTTAACACTCCAAAGTCAGGTGAAACTGGCTGTTTCACCTCCGCGATGTGTCGCGATTTGATTAGATTTCATTCAAATGGAACAAAACCATTTACCATTCGAATGCTACGTGAAACCCATTCGTGGTTTTGAAAACCACTTTCACTGTTCATCCATGTCATTCCGCCACGTACTCATGGCTCCATACTCCATCTTGATTCATGGTTTTGTCCTTCCTTTGATTCTGAATTTCACATGAAATTATTTAATGTAGCTCCTCTGCTTCTTCTTTTCAGAATTCTGGTTCCGTTCCACACGAATGCAATTCATTTACTTTGCAAATGCAATTCATTTTCTTTGCAATTCCGCTTCTACTGTGTCTTGAATTAAAGTTTCCTCTTTCCGCAAGTTCATTCAAACACACAACCATTCTCTATTTCTCTTTGTTCCAGTCCTGATCCAAATTTACTAATCGATCAGAGGTCCTTCTGATACATATAATCCAATGTATCCAAATGCTGAATTGAAATTAAGTTTCTCTTCTGTGTCATCGATCCTTTCAGTGATCGATGACTACAAATTCATCCAGTTTTCTCAATTGTATATGTAATCCTTTATGCTCTTTGATTCAGTTCATAATAATACCCTATCTCGGTATTTCCATTAACTTTACAGTGGTATATAGAACCACCATTTCAAACCCTTATCACAGATTTTTATTCACACACTTGTTCAGAAACTCTGAGTATTTCTCACACATAGTTTAATCAATCGATGCACATATAATTCAGAAACAATCTCTTTATAAACAAATATTTACATAAATCCAGAACACTTCGTGTTCTATCTTTTCTTCTTTAGGCCTGATATTCAAATCAATGGCCCTTTTCTCCAACTACTCGTAGGCTTAACAAACAAACCCCCTGTTTGTTAAAACCCTACTCTACCTATACTACTGTCTATATTTTTCCTTTGAGGCTTATTATTTTTACACAGAATAATCTGAACTAATTTAGGTTCAGATCCTCCATCATCTCAACAAATTCCTCAAAATCCTCAAAGTCCTAAAATCTATCTTTTATCCCTAAAGATCCTCTTTAATGCCATAAAATCATGAAACTAATTCTAACTTAAGATTTACAATCAATTCTCAAATCTCTCATTCCCTATGGAATCTAAACTATCCTAATTCTCTCTTGTTCTCCAATTATTCGGGAACATTTACAAATTCCTCACAATACTTAATATCTCTCATTAAAATCACTCAAAAACATTAATAATTAAATAAGAAACCAATATTCTTTTGAAAACACAAGACTCCTATGTTTATTAAAATACAAAGGATTTTCTTGAGTCTAATGCCCCTGCATCATTGTATCTCCATTTGGCATACATTCTCTATGTTTTGAAAAGAAGTCTTGTAGCCATGACATTGCAGCATTTTCTAGTGGCTCAAACTCTCGTTTATGATGAACTTCTGAATTATATGTAGGATCCTTTTCCAAATTATCTTGGATTCTTGATAGATGAAAATTTCCAATTGAATGAATCATTTTGAAATCCTTTCTATAAAGAAATAAAGACCCAATATGATAATCATAACTTGCCAATGTAGATTGCATGCACCCCACTAAATATGAATTTTGCATGCTTTTATTCATTGACAAATATTTCTTCCTTTTCTCTAAAGAAATTTTGAAATCCATATGTTTCAAGCAATCCTTTTTACAACAGTCACTTGAAATGAGCTCACTGATAGAACTTGTTCTCGTGAGATATACTACTCTACCCCTTGTATAAATAGAACATATTGGATTGATAAAAAATGGTCTACTCCTACTCCTAGAGACAGTATTTGATGGCAACATCTCTGTCATTTCATCATTCCCAGAAGAAGCATTTCCATGATCATTATGAGGAATGCTATTCTTACTATGATCATTTGCAATATAGTTAGGAAATTCACCACCAACATTGTTTGAAAAATATTCATTACCATCTTCGGCGACATGAAAACTTTCAATACCATCATCTGTGGTTTTGAAATACTGAATTGGAGGATATTATTCACCATCTTTATCTTTCCCTTCATCACTATCGCTCTCAACTCCATAGGATTAGGAATATGTGGAAATTTCGACTCTTGATTTATTGGAAATTCTTCATCCTCACCTTCATCACTGTTGCTCCCATAGTCCATATGATTAGGAGTAAGTGGAAATTGAGACTCTTGATTTATTGGAAATTATTCATCCTTCCCTTCATCACTACTTCTCTCAAAGTCCATACGGTTAGGAGTAACTCTAAAATGTGACACTTTATTTATTGAAATTTTTTTATCCTGCCATTCATCACTATTGCTCTCATGATCCTTAGGATTAGGAGTAAGTGGCAAATGCGACTCTCTATCCACTGAAAATTTTTCATTCTTCCATTCATAACTATTGTTATCATAGTATTTAGGATTAGGTCTAAGTGTCAAATGTGACTCTCTATCCACTAAAATTTTTTCATTTGACCATCCATCACTATTTCTCTCATAGTCCTTAGGATTAGAACTAAGTGGAAATTGTGACTCTCTATCCACTGAAAATTTTTCATCCTGCCATTCGTCACTATTTCTCTCAAAGTCCTTAGGATTAGGACCAAGTGGAAATTGTGAGTCTCTAGTTTTTGGATTCTTCATCTTGCCATTCGCCATTGTTTCTCTCATAGTCCATAGGATTAGGAATAAGTCAACAATTAGACTCTCTATTGATTTGAAATTTTTCATACTTAATTTTGTCACTACTTCTCTTGTTATATTCATCAATATGAATAGAGTTGTTACGTGACGAAGATGTTGATGCTTCATAAAACAAAAATTCAATATTAGAGGAATCCATAACACAAACAAGAAATGTTGAATGATGCAAATGATCTCTCTCCCAATGATAATATATAGCTGAACAATGAAAAATTCCCTCTAAAATTTTTCGCCGAATTTTTTTTCTTGAAGTATGTCCCTCCAAATTTTATTTATACAATTTATTTGAAAATTAGTTATTAAAATATTCTCATAATATGGACCTTAATTTCAAATTAAATTCCCTAGACATTTTTCTCTTAATATTTTTTTTTCAAACTAAAATAATTTTAATTAAATCATATAACTTTTACTACATTATAAATTTTATTTTTTAAATATTCATCATAGTTTTTTTATCCCACATTTACCTCGCCGAAAACAATTCTATTATTTACGCTTTATAAGAAATTTTATTTTCACTATTCCACACATCACGTCAAGATTTCTCGAGGTTTGTTTAAAAGCTTGGAATGGTTTTCTAGAGTAGCAACATTGTCAACGGGATATTCTCGCTTTTGAAAGGTTAGTTTTGTTTCTATTATTTTGGAAATTAGTAGACTGTTTTTTTCCTAAGAAAAAATCAAAATTTTTATTAAAGAAAAAAAAAATTTACATCTTATATGCTGTAGCATTCCATATGAGAGTACCTCCATATGAGGGTACCTCCCTGTGAAAAAAAATAGGGCACGGGTAGCTAATGAAGCCACATTACACTTTGCCAGAAACATTGGACTTATCTTTTTTTCCTTTTTTCTTTTGAACTTTTTCCAGCCATCCAGTGAAGGAGAAGAGTTTATAATGGCCAACTCCATGCTGGGAGAGAGTTTTCCATATTTTCAGAGTTAGAGCTATCAGAGACATGTGCACGTTTGGTTCCCGCTACATCTTGTTCACCAATCTGCATATCCTGATGGAGGTGCTCCCTTGAAGGCGAAGAAGTCTTCCCCTTGGTTTCCACTTTGTCATTCCTTTTTCATTCGTCCTTCTCATGTGCATCTTGCTGATTTTTTAATTATGTTTTCCTTTGGTTTACTTTCGTGTATTTTTCCTCGTCATCTTCCTGTGGCACATACGGGAACTGCCAACCATTCTTCTTTTGTGGCTTCTTGGTTGGTTTTTTCCTGGATAATGTACAGGAACCCTGTAAGTGCCCAGTTTGGTGACACACTCTACATCGAAACACTATGTTTTCTAAGTCTAATGTTTGAGCCCATTTGAGGTCTTTATCAATAAGGTTGATACAGTTAGGTAGATCGTTGCTTAGGTCCATCTCCAGACAGATACATGCGAAGGTGAATATACCCATTTCCATTCTTTCTCTATCCAGCTTTATGAACTTCCCTATAGTGTTCCCAATGTTTTCCAGAACCTGGTGGTGCCAAAACGGGAGTGAAAAATTGTGTAATCTCACCCAAACAGGAATTTTTGAAACCACCATTGTGTTTTCATCAAAGCCAGGGAACCATGAGGTAATAAAGAGGCCTGATCTACCCCAAAACCATGGTCCTTTTGTAGTTGCAGCACTATAGTCTTCTATTGAGTCGAATTGAACCATGAAGAATCCTTTTTCACAGAGGAAAATATCGCAGTTCTGGGTCCAGTTTTGATATATCCATGCATGTAATTCTTCAAGTTTTGGCCAGAATCCATTGAAGTGGAAAATAGCTGCTTTTGATGACAGAGCATCAAATAGCCCAGTGACCTCTGGTATTTCAACTACCAGATCTAGGCTGTTCTTTGATTTTTCTACAATGTATGGTCCTAGAAGTGTTGGGTTTGGATTCTATTTTTTCCCCTGTATGGGGGCCTTCCCTCTCAGAATATCTTTGAAGGAGGGCATTCCTTTTCCTGTTGGTGTTGCTCTATTGGTAGCAGTTGTTCCTGGAGTGCCCCCTCTGAGTCTTAGATTAAGGAGAATAGTAGAGTTTATTTGAATCTGATATTCTTTTAATTCATATGTTTCCTGTAATGCTCTTCCTGAGAATATCATGCTCTATTTAAGAGCTGAAATACTTGTGACATTTTGGATTTTATCCTTCAGTGCAAAGACCGTCTCATTTTCCTGCACCCATAGGATGAATGACCTACCATTTATGGACTTGATGAAGATTTGGTGATGAGAGATCTTTGTAGAGCTCAGTGCGCCCAACCCACTGCTATGGAGATTTGTGTTTTCCCCCCTCGAGTGTGGGCTCCCATCGAGGATCAAAACAAAAAATTTGGGAGTTTTTTCGACAGCCAGAAACTGCCGCAGTCACATCTGTGCCTCACACCATTGCAATAGTAGAGGCATGATGGGGAAAGCTGAGCCCCAACCTGCCCTCCCCCCCCTCCCCCACAAAAAGAGGGTATTGAAAATGATAAAAAAATTTGTAAACAGAGGAGTTGAATGGATAAGGCATACCCCGAGCGCCATAAAACTAGACAACAATGGTCGATGATGCCAAGATGCCAGATATTTTGATGGGTAATGTTGTGGTCTCGTGATTTGGCAGATTAGTAGACCAAATGACAGGGAAACATCAGACCAGTCTTTGGATTCCTAGGACCTAGCCTTCCTGGACTCAGAGAGGGCTCTCTCTATTATGCGAAGGATGTGAACTTGTTCACTTTGGATGATTGATTTTAGGCTAGTTGTTAAGTGTAATTTGTTTGTTTGTTTTGGTTTGGGGTAAGATGATGAAGTAGGATAGGTGGAAATGAGAGATTATCAAATCAATAGGGCTATGGGGTCACATGAAGTCAAGGGTGTCTTAAATGATGAAACAAAGTGTATTGTAGGGCCGATTTAGCGAGGTTAATGGATCCTTTAGGTGATGTATGAGGTGTAATGAACATTAATTTTGGGAAAAACTAAGATGTCTTAAACATATATAGTCTGAAAGAA